>PVLC010047697.1:0-11000 GCA_004027655.1 Graphiurus murinus
CCACGCCGAGCATGCCAGGCTTGTCGCTGCCGCAGTGGTGCACGGCATGTCATCGGGAGAGTGTCAGCGTGAGCGCTCACGGTGTCTTTGCCGACAGGCTGAAGAGAGGCACGGCAACATTGAAGAAAGGCTCCGGCAGATGGAGGCGCAGCTGGAGGAGAAGAACCAAGAGCTGCAGCGGGTGCGTGCCGAGCGGGGGAAGGGGGGGCTTGTCTTCCCCAGCAGGACCCCAGGCCTAGGAAGGCTGCCTCCACCTCCGAGCTGCACCCCCAGTCCTGTTTTTTATTCTTTATTTTGAAACAGGGTCTCACTAAGTTTCTGAGGCTGGCCTTGAGCCTGCAATCCTCTTGTCTCAGACTCCCAAGTACTGAGACTACATGCATGTGCCACCATACCCAGCTTCTACTGACCTTTTTCAAATCTGTTTTTTTTGTTTTTGTTTTTGTTTTTTACCTTTTGCTTTGTAAATCAAATTTCTTCCCTTGAATACAGACCTAAGCTTTTGTTCATGGAAGGGGAAATTCCCCCACCACCGTGTAGGTGAACGGATTCCCTAATGTCTGCTGGGCCTGGCATGTAAGTCATCCTCCAAGTCATCTGACTGGCTGGTGGCATTGCCGTGGCCCGTGACACCCGTTACTAGGAGCAGTGGAACCTGGAGTTAACCATCTCTCTGAGACCGTCCCTGAGCTCCCCTGCACTGGGGAGTGGGTCTGAGTCTCCTGAAGGTCATGGGGCACGCCGGTGAGAAGGGACCACAGGGAACCATGGCACGTGGATGACTCGCCTTCAGTGGCAGCTGCTTTGAAAGTGAGGCTCATGTGTCTCTTTGAAGTCTGAAGTCTGTTTCTCCTGTTTCAGGCACGGCAGAGAGAAAAAATGAATGAAGAACACAACAAGCGTCTCTCGGACACCGTGGACAAGCTCCTTTCCGAGTCCAACGAGAGGCTGCAGCTGCATCTGAAGGAGCGGATGGCGGCGCTGGAGGACAAGGTAGGCGGCTTGCCAGGCCGCTACTACCCCAGAGGACGGATGGCGCGTGGCCGCGGCAGCCCCTAGCGGACTTAGCCTTGCTGTGTCCTTACCCACTGGTGTGCACGGGAAGTTGCTCCTCATCTTACTCTCTAGGGCAGGAGTAGGTAAATGGTTTCTATGAGGGCCAGGTGGTAAACATTATAGGCTTTTAGTAATGACTAGTTATGAAAAATAATTTCATGCTAATTAATAAGTAGCACAGAAGAAGCCATAGGCGACACATAAATGAGTGAGTGTGGTTTTGTTGCAGTAAAATTTTGTTTATAGACTCAGGCAGTGGGCTGCACTTAGCCACGAGGCCCGATTTTGTCAGTTCCTGCACTGGAATCTCCATTTGTCCCAACCCTTGTCCTTTTATTGCTCTTTCAGTGGAAGTCCGTTCTATGTAACTTATAAATATACTAGCTTAGGGGCATGGCATGCCAGAAGAGGTCACATCAAGGAGACCACCCCCGTCTGAGCCCCCTTCTTACCCCTCCCCTGGCTGCAGGAGTCTAAGCCTGGGCTCTGCGCGCTTGTGGCACGGCACCTGCTGTCCCAGTGTTCAGGTGCCATGGTCGCTGGCAGAGACGCCCAACAGGCAGCAGTGGGACCCAGGGTTGGGAACCCCATCCTGTGTCCGTGCCCCTGGACGCGAGGCGAGGCTTGGAAGCACCCCTGGCTTGGCCCTCAGGGTGGGGTCCTGCTTGTTTGAGACCAGTGATTCCTACCCATGAGGGGATATTTTTATTTCTATTTAAATTTTTTTTTATTGGTGCATTATAATCTCACATCATAATGTAGTTCGTAGCAATAGTGACTTACATACTCACAGCACTTGGTGGGGAACATGTTTATTTTAGAACTAGTTACACAATGCATTACTAGAGACTACACAGAATAGTTTGCCTCACTTACCTCCCTATCAGCGATCAGTCTTATGGTAAGACTCTATCATGATTTTAATTGCACATGTGCAATTCAGCTTCAGGTTTCCCAGGTGATCAATGAATTGGAAAGCCTAAAAATTAGTATAAACCAGTTTACCAGCGAGAATAAACTTGCACCGTGAACTTGGCATATCCACACTTAGAAATTTGGTCAGTGAAGGAGTAAACTTTGTGAGCAAGGGAAACCTAAGTTGTTGTCGCCCGCGGCCAGCGTTTGCCTGTGCAGGGGCGGTGCTGTCCTCAGCCCCGTCCCATCTGAACCCTTCCTTTCCTGCAGTGGAACCACCGCATCCCACGGGACACGTTCAAAGTGTCGATACTGACGGACTCGATCTTTTTCAGAATTCTCTGTTACGAGAAGTTGAAACTGCAAAGAAGCAACTAGAGGAAACGCAACATGATAAGGTACGGAGTCTGCTCTTGCTCAGAGAAACCCTTAAGAGCTGAGCGGTTGGTGTGATCACAGGACCGCAGGTGTGGGCCCACACTGAGGCAGACTTTCTTATCACTCTCCTAGCCCACCGACACAGGATGCATAGCACTCCTAGATTTGTTCACTAAACGCCTTCGTGTCTGAGGTGTAGGGTGTACAGTTCAGAATCCTCAGTCTTTTCTGGGTTTGTTTGAGGCTGCAATATTAATATAAACCTTCCATTGAAAACTGTTGCTGTTTGGGCTGGGATATGGCTTAAGGTGGAGTGTTCGCCTAGCATGCTTGAGGTCCTGGCTTCTATTCTCAGGACTGCACGAAAAAGTAAACTTAAAAATAAAACAAGCCGGGCGTGGTGGCGCACGCTTGTAATCCCAGCATTCGGGAGGCTGAGACCGGAGGATCCGTGTTCGCGGCCAGCCTCAGCTAACTAGTGAGGCACTCCACAACTTAGTGAGACTCGGTTTCAAAATAAAAAATAAAAAAAAATAAATAGGGCTGGGGTATAGCTCGGAGGTAGAATGCCTCTGAGTTCAATCCCCAGTACTGGAAAAACAAAATAAAACACCAAGAGGGGCATAGTGGTACGCTCCTGTAATCTCAGTACTTGGGAGGCTGAAATACAAGGATCGCAGGTTCTCAGCCAGCCTCAGCAACTTAGCAAAGCTCTCCACAACTTAATGAGACCATGTTTCAAAATTAAAAATAGGCCTGAGGGTGTAGCTTAGAGATAGAATGCCTGTGGTTTCAATCTCCAGTACCACACATACAAAAAAAAAAAAAACCAGTGCTGGCCGGGCCTGGTGGCACACACTTGTAATCCCAGTACTTGGGAGGCTGGGACAGGAGGATTGCAGGTTCACAGCCAGCCTCAGCAACTTGGGCCCTCCACAACTTAGTGAGACCCTGTTTCAAAATAAAATAGGGCAGCAGTGTAGCTCAGAGGTAGAATGCCTCTGAGTTCACACCCCAGAACCACATACACACAAAAAAGAAACAGTGCGGTTAGGGCCAGGGTGCGGCTCAAGGTAAGGCACTGGCCTACCATGCTTGAGGCACTGGGTTCTATCCCCAGCACTGCAGAACACACACACACACACACACACACACACACACACACACACACACACACAGTGCTGTCCAGCAGCAGGGGACATCAACATCTGAGTACATTTGATACAAAAACTAATGCGCACATTCATTTTCAACTCTTCTGTTTTTTGTGGTACTGGGGATGGAACCCAGTGTGCGCCACCACCCCTTAGCTTGTACAGAAGTTTTGACCTGACAGGGATCGCCGAGTCTAAGCCACTGCCTGTTTTACAGGACCAGCTCGTCTTGAACATCGAAGCCTTGAGGGCTGAGCTCGACCAGATGAGACTGAGAGGTGCTTCGCTTCATCACGGGTATGACATCGACACGTCAGCGCTGGCTGTGCGTGCGCGGGCCTGACCTTGGTGTGGACAGCGCAGCTGGCTGGGATGCGTGGTCTGACTCGGGGCCCGGGGGAGGGGTGAAGTCTCCTTGGAGGTGGGAACGGCCAGGTAGTTGTTGGATGTGTCAGCTCGGGGGCCCAGTGCGGTGTGACCTGGTGCTGGGGGAGAGCTGAGGCGCTGCCTGGGTGGGAGTGGGAGTCTTCCCTGGGGAGCCTGCCACAGGAGGAGCTGCAGCTAGGGCTCTGCGGCCTTGGCGCTTGTGGGCAGTGTGGTGTTTGGAGTTGGCTTCGTTTTTTGAGACACTAAGGGCTCATGACGTCATTTTAGACTCTACTGAGACGTGACTTTGCAGTGGCTGATACACAGCGAATGAGTTGCCCGCTTGTGAAGGACCCTGCGAGGTGCTGAGCACCTGGCCCCCTGCTGGTTCTCCTGTTTGTGAGAGAGGCAGTGGTTCTCACTGAGGTCGTCAAAAGCCTTTTGTTTTTATGAAGCCAGTGGTCGTTAAGTAAGAGTCGAACTTGAGCAGAAGTTACTAACTGGGCTAGCGGGTGATGGTTGCAGGAGACTAGCACCTGCTTCACCCATGACCTCGGGCAGCAGAGAGCCCTGCAGACACATCTGCACTTGCAAACGGAGGGTCCCGTGAAGGGCTGGGGTGTCCTCCAAGAGGAGCGCTCAGTGGAGACGGTTAGAGGCAGCCAGAACCCACTGTCTGCAGAACCAGAGGGGAGGGAGCTTTCCAGGACAGGAGGGTTTGCGGCTCACAGCGAGGACGGAGAGAAAGGGCTGCTCGGGTGATGGGGAGTCGGGTGTGTGTTGGGAACGTGGGTGGCAGCGAGAGGAGCTTCGCACGGCACGTGAGCCTCTCCTGAGGGCAAGGTTTTAGTGATGAGGGAAGCAGGAGTCGAGGGAGGTTTTCGAGATGGAGAAGGCTTGCCTGTGATGGCGCGTCCCAGGTGTCCTAAGTGATGGGTAAAGGGAAAGGAGATGGGCGCCCTGGGAGCGCCAGGCAGGCGGGTGGACGGCCTCCTGCTGGCCAGCCGGGCTGGAGACGCCAGGTCAGGGGGCATGGAGGGCAGCAGGCGAATCACAGCAGAGAGCAGGGGTGGTGTGGGAATGGGAAGACGAGGAGCAGGTGGACCCCCTCCGCCTGGCCGAGGGACTCCACACTGAAGCCAGTCTGCTTGGCTTTGTGACCTGCTCTAGCAAGAAAGCCACTTCGCTTCTCTAAGGAGCGGGAAGGACGGGCGGGAGGGGGCTGCTCGTGGGTGGTGGCAGAGGAGGGCAGTAAGCCCGGGAAGCGCTTGCAAAGCAGCCCGCCTGGGTGGCCTTCGGGGGTCCTCGCGCCCGCTGGAACTACCTGCACGGCTGTGTGTGCCGAGCTTCTATCTAGCTCGGAAGTGTGTCGCAGCCCCAAGGCCGCCAGCTAGAACTCATGCAGAGAAAGAGCAGGCATTTTCCTCAGGAGTGCGGGAGTGGAGGAAGTAAAAAGATAGTTTTATCAAAGGGAAAGTGCAGACATTGATAGCTTATAAACAGGACACGCATCTCACATTACGCTTCACGTGGCACTTCTTTGCAACGTGGGAGGGATCTGGAACCTGGAGACGAGCTGGATGTCGTGCAGGTCGTGAGGGGTCTGCATACCTGCCTGTGCACGGCTCAGTGGGTCTGGCCTCAGATGTTGTCGCCGATGGATCCTGAAGTGAAGGCAGCCTCCTTTCCCAGGACCTCCAGAGGAGGCAGCAGGATGGGTGCAGGGGGTGGTGTGCCTGGCTGAGCTGCTGCTCCTCCATCTCGGTGGCCAGGCCCGCCCCTCCTGGGCACTTGTGCAGCCCGAGGTGCTGGTTCCGCCACCCTGCGTGCACGTGGGCCTGCGCTTTAGGTCCAGAGGCGGCAGAAGAGCAGCAGCTGCCGTGCCCAGGCCCCGCTGTGCTGAGGAGCTCCCGCACGCGGCCTCTGGGCTCAGGGCTCGCTCTCGAGCACGGGCTGGAGAAGCATCTAGATGCGCTCTTGTCGGCCATGGGAAAGTAGAGTGAGGGTGCAGCGCAGCCGCCCTGACCAGAGACCTGGGGCCGTCTCAGGTGATCGCAGCCTGCCAGTGAGGTTTCCCGCCTGGTAGGGCTGGGCTGGGAGCGGGCAGCATGTGCCTCCGCGGAGACCTTTCCTGCGTGAAGTTGCATGTTCTCCACGTGGGCAGGTCTGGCCTGATGAGGCGGCACAACCTGTCTTCTAACAACCACCTTTGTCTCGTTCCAGCCGCCCCCACCTGGGCAGCGTGCCAGACTTCAGGTTCCCCGTGGCAGACGGGCACACGGATGCCTACAGCACGAGCGCGGTGTTGCGGCGGCCCCAGAAAGGCCGGCTGGCGGCGCTGCGGGACGAGCCCTCCAAGGCAAGCCTCACGAGAAGCACTCTGCCTGCGCGAGGGTTCCCTGCTGTCCTCCTCACGCGCTTGCTCTCTTGTCCTCCCTCTCCCCTGTTTCTGGCTAAGAGGTTACTTTAGGGGATGCTTGCCTTTTTCCTTTCTTTTAGAGCAGAAAACTCAGTAAAATACAACTTTCTCTTAAGCACAGTGCTGGTTAGTACCATTTGAGGTAGTAATTAGAAGTAAATGGATACATGTATTTATTTATTTATTTATTTATTTACTTATTTATTTACTTATTTGCAGTACTGGGGATGGAACCTGGGAGCATTCTGCCTCCAAGCTACAGCCCTAGCCCTATGTTTTTTTTTTTTTATTCTTTATTTTGAAACAGGGTCTCACTAAGTTGCGGAGGGCCTCACTAAGCAGCTGAGGCTGGCCTCGAACCTGGATCCTCCAGGCTCAGTCTCCCAAATGCTGGGATTACAAGCGTGTGCCACCACACTCGGAGTGAGACTCTGTTTCAAAATAAAAGAATAAAGTAGGACTGGAGGTGTGGCTCAGAGGTAGAATGCCCCTGGGTTCCATCTCCAGTACCACAAAAAAAAAAAAAATGGGCCGGGGGTGTAGCTTGGAAGTAGAATGCCACTGGGTTCCATCCCCAGTACCACAGACACACAAAAAAAATGCAAAACGCCCCAGAGTGCACAGTCTAGTGAAGAGAGGCGAGCCATAAACTCCGTTACCTGGTGCTGTGTAACTAGTCCCGGGAGCACTAGCACTCCTGGTGTGCAGGGGAGGATCGGCCTGGCGGGGGCCTGGGCTCAGGCCTCACGTGGCCGCAGCTTGAGGACTGTGCCGTGTAGATGTGGCCACGGGGCCTGCGCGGGTCCTCACGGGGTGACACCCGCTTCCCTCAGCTCACACACTCCAGAGCCTTGAGAGTCCTCTTGTTGAAAGCTGCACACCTTCATAGCGAGTGCTGCCCAGCGGATCGTCCACGTCCTGGAGGCGCCCGGGGGAGTGGTGGCCATATTCTCAAACCGTCCCCGTGTGCTGGTGGTGGTCAGCAGGGAGGGGTGGGCAGGCTGCGTTGTGGAGTGCGGAGGAGAACTTTATTAAATAGACTAGCCAGAGCCGGGCGTGATGACGCACACTTGTAATCCCAGCATTTGGGAGGCTGAGACCAGAGGATCCAGGTTCGCAGCCAGCCTCAGCTACCTAGTGAGGCACTCTGCAACTTAGTGAGACCCTGTTTCAAAATAAAGAATAAAAAATAGGGCTGGGGGTGTAGCTCAGAGGTAGAATGCCCCTGAGTTCAATCCCCAGTACCGCAAAACAAAACAAAAAAAAAAATAGATAGCCGGGGAGCTGTCCCCATGAGGGTGGCCCATGAGCACAGACCCAAAGGAGGGAAGAGAGGAACATTCCGACACGTTAGGCATCGCCAGCAAAGGCTGCTAGGGGTCAGGTGCTGTGCGCCAAGGAACGAGAAGAGCCAGAGATGCCCCGGGGAATGGCTGCGTGGGAGGCTGAGGCAGGAGGATCCCTGGCTTGAGGTCAGCCCGGGCAACTTAGAGAGGCCCTTCTTGAAATAAAAAATAAAGGGTGGGGGTGTAGCTCAGTGACAGTGCCCCTGGGTTCACTCCTAAAAAAGGCGAGGCTTGAGCAGCTTCAAGGTCGGGTCTGCTGTGAGGACGGGAGGCTGCAGGTTGCAGGAGGGGCCGAGTTGAGCCTCGGCCGTGTGCAGGTTGACAGCCTGGCCCTGAGTAGTCCAGTCTGGAACCCAGGAGCTCATTCTAGGACTAGAGAAGAAAAATTGGGAATTGTGAGCAAGCAGGTGGAGTTTTTGTTGGTGTTTTTTGTTTTTTGGTATTGAGGTTTGAACCCAGAGGCATCCTACCTCCAAGCTACACCCCCGGCCCCATTTTATTTCTTATTTGGAAACAGGGTCTCATTAGGTTGCCGAGAGCCTCACTAAATTGCCGAGACTGACTTTGAACCTGCGATCCTCCTGCCTCAGGCTCCCAAGTACTGGGATTACAAGCGTGTGCCCTGATGCCTGGCAAAGTAGATGGTATTTAGACACAAGACAAGAGGAGGCGGATCCCTGTTGGTAGACAGGTCCGTGGATGGAGCCACGGAGCGATCCACAGTCACAGTTGGGGAGGTTGAGCAGGAAGCAGGTGGGAGGGACCCAGGAGCGGTGGGATCCAGGGTCTGGTGAGCAAGAGCTCAGGGTGGAGGAGGGGCGCCAGCTGAGCAGGTCAGAGGGCCGGGCACGCAGGATGGCAGATGGGTTGGAGCTTCCTCGAGCCGTTCTGCTGGGGAAGTGCTCACTTTCTTGATTCCCACCTGAGGGCGGGGACAGGATGGGGGGTCAGGCTCTGTGCTGCTCGCACTGATGGGATGAGTGAGCAGGTTGGTCCAGAGGGAGGGGGGGCTGGCAGGAGCCTGAGTAAGCTGGGGGAGGCTGGTGCAGCAGAGAAGAGTGACAGCCAGAGGTGGAGCAGAGGCTTGACCCGTGGAGGTCAGGGGGCTGTTCCGGGCCATTCTAGTGAGCAAGCGTCCTTTCTGCATGAGCTGGCTTCCAGAGCCACAGAGAGCCTGTGCCGCCCGCCCGCTGTTGGCTGGGTGCTGGGAAGCGGCGGTCTGCGGGGCTCGCTCCCGGCCCTCGCTTTGCTCCCCTCCCCTCTTTTCTCAGTGCTCGTTGGCACCGCAGGCCTCAGAAGGGAGGGTCTCTGCAGACAGATCCATCCTGTCGGTGCGGGCCGCTGAGCCACCCGACTGGCCTGTGCCTGGACCTTGTTTTTCTTACTTCCCTTTAACTCCGCCAACTGCGTGGATGCGTTTGTACTCCTTTCACTGTTCATTTCTGACTGCTGGCTCCCCCTTGTGAGTCATCACAGAAATGCCTTGTGTTTGTGTTGCGATGTTAGTACCCCAAGGCGGTCTAAGTGATGGATTGTCCCCCTTCCCTGCCCCATTTCTGAAACTTCACTTCTTTGTGAGTTGTCCCCAGCTTCTAAGCATGACCCATCTTTCCAAATGCTTTTGGTTCTCCATTTAAAGCATTCAAATGTTTGCCAGATTTCTCCCAGTTCCTGTAACTAGTGTTGTCGCTTCAGGTCTGCTGAGACTGTTTCGTGTTCACAGGTGCAGACTCTGAACGAGCAGGACTGGGAGCGCGCCCAGCAGGCCAGTGTCTTGGCGAATGTGGCACAGGCCTTCGAGAGTGACGTCGACCTGTCTGATGGTGAAGATGACAGGGACACTCTGCTCAGCTCAGTGGATCTCTTGTCACCCAGCGGGCAGGCTGACGCACAGACGCTGGCCATGATGCTTCAGGAGCAGCTGGACGCCATCAACAAAGAGATCAGGTGTGGGCGGGACTTGCACTCCTGGGGCGAGGATGAACGCTGTCTGAGCGGCCTCTGATGATAGAGGTTCCTTAAAGTCAGCTGTTACAAGAGTTAAAAGTTCTAGGATTTATCAAGTTCCTTGATTATAAATTCAAACAACCAGGGCACTTCCCCAGATCGTGGCACCCATGCTCTTGTGTAGGATGCTGTGGGAGGTTACGTCCCTCCCCAGAAGTTGGGGACACTGCTAGAGAGTGCTCACTGGGGTGGGGCGGTCCTGAGCCAGCTCTGCTCCCTGGAGGGGTAGACGTCTGGGTACCCACCTCCCTGGCCCACTGTGCAGGGGAAGGTGCGTGCCCTGGAGAGGTGGTGGCTGGAGTATCCAGTGGACAAGAAGCAGCTGCCTCCTGCTGGCAGCCAGTGCCAGAAGAGGAGTCGGAGCTCAGCCCAGGGCAGGCAGCAGTAGACCTTGGGGTGGAGGCTAGGGCCCGCTGCTTGTCAGCCCTGTCCAGCCTGGGCATTCCCCCCACTGGACCCAGAAGGCCTGTCCTCCACGCCCCAGTGCTGAAGAGGCCACTGGGTGTCCGGCAGCCTGCCTCTGGAAGCAGAGGGTTTGTTCCCGCTCCTACTTGCCTTCACTAGATTAAATTAATACAGCACAGGAAGACCAGGTGGTGGTGTGAGTGGTCAGAGGGCTGCCGTCTGAATCTCTTTAGTCTCAGCGATATTTTAAAGACTGGTTGGTTGGTTGGCTTTTTCTTCAGCAACTCTGTTAGCCCTTGCAATGGGAAATTTCCAGAGCAATGGGCCAGCTATGGAATCAGATCCAGGAATTGGCAGCCGTGTGGTCAGGATTTCCCCGATCTGCATGGCTCAGTCCTGATGCAGTCGCAGCCAGGCCCGGATCCCAGAGAAGAGCAGCCGCAGGGGCGGGCTTTGCAGGGGGGCAGGAAGGAGGACATTGCTTTATTGCAAAGGTGACTCAGGTGGAAACGTCTGTTTCTGCCTGGAGAGAGCCCGAGGCAAAGAAGGGTTGTTAGCAGAATAAACATCCAGAGGAACGCAGGCTTCCAGGCGTTTGGACTGCGTGAGCTGAGTTTGTAGATGCCATGTCTAAAACTGGTGAGAAGCTCAGACAAACAATCTTTCTCCATGGTTATGGAGAACACGAAAGGATTGTCTACGTGTAGTTTTTATTTTTAAAAATTTATTCCTAGATAAAATGATTATTCTTTACGAAACAGGTTGACTTGGTATAAATGATAAGAGTTATCCACTACTTACAAGTTTCCTTCTGTTAAAAAAGAAAAAAGACTTCACTTAGAATATATTAGTAGAGCCGGGCGTGGTGGCACACACTTGCAATCCCAGTACTTGGGAGGCTGAGACTGGAGGATCACAGATTCGTGACCAGCCTCAGCTACTTAGTGAGGCCCT
>PVLC010047698.1:0-10963 GCA_004027655.1 Graphiurus murinus
AGGTACTCTCAGATAGTGCTGAGAACCCCTCAAATGCAGTGCCTGAGTTGCTGGAGTCAGCCATTCCTCCCTGACAGAGCTTTAATAATGGAGACTCCTACATTGTAGCCAGGCAGGCTCATCCCAATTATGTCAGCATGTACAGAAAAATCAAGCTGCAGGCACATGAATTACTCACAGGGAGCTAATTCTAAATAAAGAACTGGCAGGATGGAGGCGGTGGTGATGGCAAGAAGCCCAAGCACTGGCTTCCAAGGTGTAAATACTTACACTGCCCAGTGATCTTCAAACCAGGAGTACAACTGTGAATAGACAGAAGAGAAGACAGAAGTCCTTAGACAAGAATGTCACAGGTTCAAGGCCAGCCGCAGCAACTTAATGAGACCCTGTTTCAAAATAAAAAGGGTTGGAGGTGTAGCTCAGGGGTAGAATGGTAGAATGCTCCCAGTCTCAATCCTCAGTCTCCTCTTAAAAAAAAAATACAGACGACTTTGCTGGGAGAAAATAAGACAAGATGGCAATACCTTGTCTACTCACCAACCTCCTGCAGACTCAGTATACCATACTTAAAATATATCTCAAGAAGGAAGCTTGCCATCTTCCACCCCATTTCCTTTCTTCTTCTTTACTACTGTTAACTATACCTCCATTGTCCCACTCCTCAACTCTCAAATATGCTGCCTCCTCCCTCTCATATGTGACTGGCCAGTAAATCTTGAAGAAGCTAGCTATGTGGTAGTTCATGAATCCATTACCTCATTTCTGTTTAACTGCCATTATCATAGTTTAGAATCCAAATGTGTATATCTCTTTTATACAGGCTCCTGAAACCATCCCTTAAATCTATTTGATATACTCGCTTGGACAAAATACTACTCTTGATTTTCTAAAAAAACTTCTGACTTTCTCTTTCTCTTGGCCAAAGCAGCATTTTTTTATGACATTTGCCATATTCTATTTGTGTAATTGCTTCAGTTCCTAGTATCCTGAAAGATCCTTGAGGGAAGTGATATATTGGATTTATCTTTCAGAATGTCACTATGCTACATGCATATTTTAAAGTTATGAAAATGCTGTTCTACTTCATAGTTGGCTCTGGGTATGTAATTATTAACTTAGCTTCCCCTTCCTCTTCCCCAAGTGCCAAGAAGTTCCTTTCAAAAAGTAAGTCTTAAGTTAGAGAAACAGAACTGATGTGTTCTCTCTGAACCATAAAATCTACTTCCCGAGCACTTGTTTCCCCCTAATCTCCAATCAGTGATGTAAACACATTAATGCCAGTCTGTCCAAAAGACACTGAGCTTATCTTCCCTCTTCCTTCTTTTTAGTACTATGGATTGAACCCACTGCATTTTCCCTCAGAGCTACATTCCCAGTCCTTTTTATTTTTGAAAAAGGGTCTTGTTAAGTTCCTGAGGATCTTGCTAAGTTGCAGAGACTGGCCTCAAACCTGAGACCCTCCTGTCTCAGCCTCCCCAGTACTAGGAGTAGAGTACTCAGCTCATCTCCCCTCCCTTTTCTTTTTCTTTCTTTTCTTTTCTTCTTCTTTTTTAAATAATTGCTTGTTTGCTGGGAGATGTTAGCACCTCCATTTGTGTTGGGGATTGATGCCCATGAAGAATTTTCTACTAGGCATAAGTAGATGCAGCTCCTGCACTTTGATAAACACAAGTTCTTGACTGTCTCTAATGGTGGGATGACTGCTCCTTTACTGTCATGACCACACACGTGCTTGCTTACTTTCCTGGAAGCTAATTACTCTGTTACTGGGAATTTCTGTTCCCAAAGCTCTCTCCCACTCCACCACTGCCAGTGTCCCATCATCATTCCACTGTAGAGTTGAACCTCCCTGCCCTTGCTCCAGCCAGGGTTGGGAATGAATGACTCCCACGGGAAAACCTTACTGATCTCACCATGTTCACTGAAGCCCAGCTCTTTCCCCTCATGCAGTTGAGTTACATGTAGGACCTTTCCCAGTGCACATTTCAAACATAAAATTAAAAGAGTTACTGTAGGTGTGTTAGAGTTAACAGAGACTATTAGAAAGAACAGGGGTGAACAGAGGACAAAGAGAGCTGTTGCTTTCTGTGGTGAGTGTGTGTGTGTGTGTGTGTGTGTGTGTGTGTGTGTGTGTTGTAACTGGGATCGAACCCAGGGGCACTCTTCCACTCAGTCACACCCCTAGCCCTTTTTATTTTTTTATTTTGAAGCAGGGTCTCACTAAGTTTCTGAGACTGGCTTGTCTTAGCTTCTCAAGTAATGTGTGATTTTGAATCCTAAAGATTGTCCTCAACTGGCTGAAGGGAAATATTTCTTTTCTGATGAACCAGGCTATTATTTTAGAAAGAAAGCAGGAGTTAGCCGGGCGTGGTGGCGCACGCTTGTAATCCCAGCGTTTGGGAGGCTGAGACTGGAGGATCCGGGTTAGCGTCCAGCCTCAGCTACCTAGTGAGGCACTCCGCAACTTAGTGAGACCCTGTTTCAAAAATAAAAGAATAAAAAATAGGGCTGTGGGTATAGCTCGGAGGTAGAATGCCCCTGAGTTCAATTCCCAGTACCACAAAAAAAAAAAAAAAAAAAAAAAAAAAAGAAGAAAGCAGGAGTTGATTAAAAAATAAATAAATCTGTAGGACTTGGTGACACATGCCTGTAATCCCAACTCCTCAGGAGGCTGAGGCAGGGGAATTGCAAGTTTGAGGCTAGCTTGGGCAATTTAATAAGACCCTGTCACAATACACACACACACACAAAAAAACCCCAAAAAAACAAAAAAACAAAAAAACTAATATAATAATGATAACAATAAAGTCTGGGGATGTGGCTCCATAACGCAGTGCTTGCCTGGCATGTATGCGGTCCTGGGTTTTATCTCCAGTACTACATGTGTGCATACACTCACAAATTTGGAAAATAGGACCGATGCTTTTACAATAGAGAGACAATTAAGTATGAGAGGGTTTCTTGGGGACCTGGCTGAGCTTTATTGTATCCTAGGTCCTGGTGTTTTGGCCAGTCACCAATAGAATATGCAGAAAGGTGGTACCAGGTACTCCAACATCAACAGGTACTAAAGAATACATTGGTCTTCTTTGAGGAAACTATGACATGCCTCTTTATCTGCCACTTGAACACAGGCATGGGCTCTACTGGGCCTTATTTAAAAAAAAAAAAAAAAGAAAAGAAAGGAAAAAGAAAAAAGTTTATGAAATCCCAAGTGGCAGCGCTTCAGAAATAAATCAAGTTTTGAGTTAGTAAGACTATGAGGGACTTAACATTTGTGTTTTTCCCCTTAAGTATACTTTTGGGGTTTATACAGACTAATAAGAGGAACAGAATAACCAAGACAAGTCTACCATGAAGTAGACTTCTCAATCAGTTGAACAGGAAAAAAAACACAAAAACAAAAACAAAAACAAAAACAAAAAAACACCAAGTGGGTTCAGAATAGAGCCATTATTATAAAGTTTTTAGAAAGTTCCTGTGATGGGTTTCTGAACAAAATCCCCAAACTGGGCTGCCTCAAAAGTTTGCTTGAAATTGCTGTCTTAAAGTCTCTAGGCCCTCTGTGGCTAAGGCAAAAACAGAGCACACACTTTCATCCATTAAGTGATGCTTTAGTTCCAAGTAGGTATTAAAAGATAATTTTTTCAGAAACAGGTAAAATCATGACTCTCATACAAACCGAAGAATGAGCCAGGGCTGGTGGTGCATGCCTGTAATCCCAGTACTTGAAAAGCTTAGACAAGAAGATCATGGGTTCGTGGCCAGCCTCAGCAACTTAGTGAGACCCTATTTCAAAATAAAAAAGAGAATAAAATGGACTGGGGGGGGGTAGGTCAGAAGCAGAATGCCTCTGGGTTTAATCTCCATTATCAAATAAATATATAGAAGAATGAGTACAAGTTAAAGATTTTATTTAACTCACTTGTGAGGAAGCTAGTGAAGTCAAGAGATAATCCCAAGAACAGACACAGAATCCCAAGATAGATATATAGATCAGGAACATCGAGATGAATGTGCAACTAGAGCCAGTGTTTTGGTTTTTTTTTTTGGCTTGTTTTTCCACTGGACAGAATTCATTTGCATTTCTATGGACAAGAATGACTTAGCATTACTGTCAGTTATTCATAATTTACAGAGCTACAAAACAGCTTCCAGGGAATTAGAATCAGACAGCCCAGGTGAGCTCTAGAATGGCAACACATATTTTTCCATTTAAACACACATTTTTCTTGGCCATCTCCCCATTTTTAATCAAAAAGTGTCTTAAAGATTCTTGATCACAAAAATGAGTCTGGCTTCAGTAGGCTTGGCCTGGTCATTGCATAGGAGCAGAGGGAATGTTAATTTACTATGTGGACCTTTTCCAAGTTTGCCCTGGTGGAGGTTTCTGTAAGGAATCTTAGCTTGGACTGGAATGGATGTCTTTGTTTTTAATCTTCTTTTTCTTTTTCTTTTTTGGTAGTGGAAATTGAACCCAGGAGTATTCTACCTCTGAGCTACACCCTTGCCCTATTTAATTTAATTTTTTATTTTGAAACAGGGTCTTGTTAAGTTTTGAGGGTCTCACTAAATTGCTGAGACTGGCCTCAACCCATGGTCTTCCTGTCTCAGCCTCCCAAATACTGGGATTACATATATATATATGTATATATATATAGTGTGTGTGTATGTGTGTGTGTGTGTTCTCCATGGTGCTGGGAATCAAACCCAGGGCCTTGGTAGTGCTAAGGATGTCGCTACTGCTCTTCTTGCTCTCCTCCCCCATTGGACTTCTAAATGCCTTTATTTACTGTCCTGGGTCTTAAAAACCAAGTCCAAGGAACTTTCTTCATAAAATGTAGTATACAGTTGGGTGCAATAGTGGGGGCTTGTAATCTCAGCTATTGGGGGGACTGAGGAGGAGGATTGCAAGTTCAAGGCCAGCCTGGGCAACTTCCCCTGTCTCAAGAGGAAAATGGGTTGGAGGTACAGTTCAGCGGTAGAACACCCGGGGTTCATTCCTAGGGAATCCCCAGGAATGGATGGGGAGGGGCGAGGGATGGACAGATTTCATATGTAATACCTACAATGCTTATCTGTTTAGGGACACATTCTCATCTTCTTGAAAATTTCACAACCTCCCAAAGATCCCGGTCTGCCACGGAAGTGACCTTAGCGTTTCTAAGGTTGGAGAGCCAGGTACGAGGCTCTTTAAAGCCAGCCTTAGTTCCTGGAATTTACTGATCAGGGGCTGGCTACAGCTTCCTCTCGGATGGCACAGAGGGGCGTGGAAAAGGACAGCCTGACCTCTAAAGAGCTGAGCCTGGCAGCTATGCAGTCCCAAGACCCCGACGTGGCACCGCTGGCGCTGGGCGGCGGAGGGCGAGGACTGCGGAGCCTCAGAGGGAGCGGCTTCTCTCTCCAACACCGCAGCCCTGGAGGTAAGCTGCTGTTGCTGCCCTTGCTTCTGGTGGTCTGAAATCTTTTCCAAAATGGACAAAAGGAACTCAGCTCAGTTGTTCCTAGTGCTCCTGGCTGGAAATTACTTATGGTACAAAGAATTGTTAGCAAACTTCCAAAACCATTCAGCAGGAATGCAAAGCACAAACAGGAAGGATCTGTAAACGAGTACTAAGTGTTTGTAGACATAAAAGTTTTGAATTTGAGCTACTTTTATTTTTATTTATTTACTTATTTTGCGGTACTGGGGATTGAACTCAGGGGTGTTCTACCTTCGAGCTATACCCCCAGTCCTATTTTTTTATTCTTTACTTTGAAACCAGGTGACACTAAATTGCAGAGTGCCTCACTAGGTAGCTGAGGCTGGCCGCGAACCCGGATCCTCTGGTCTCAGCCTCCCAAATGCTGGAATTACAAGCGTGCACCAACCCTTTTTTTTCTGAATATATACATATTCTTTTTTTTGGCAGTGAAGGTTCAATCCAGGGGCACTCTACCTCTGAGCTACACCCACAGACTTAAAATTTTTTTTATTTTGAAACAGAGTCTCACTAAGTTGGTGAGGGCCTCACTAGCTTGTTGAGACTGGCCTGGAACCTGCGATCCTCTTCTCTCAGCCTCCCAACTACTGGGATTACAGATATGAATCACCATGCCCATGGGACCGTCTGATGATTGATTACTGCTTTTGTGTTCTGTTTAAAAAAACTTTGCCTACCGTAAGGAAATCTTCTTGAAAGAAAGAACAAACAAACAAACAAAAGATAATTTAAGCAAGAAGAAAACATTGCAAATTCAATGGCTATTTGGACCAGTGAAATACTGCTGGGTTGGGAAATAATATGCAGCAGAAGAAAAGGTAGAGAGTCTGCAGGGGTTGCCCCCTAGCCTTCTTGGGTAAGTTTGGAGCATCTGGTAAGAAATGAAAGAAGCCAGATATGGTAGTACATGCCTATAATTCCAGTGACTCAGGAGGCTGAGGCAGGAGGATTTTAAGTGTGACACCAGCCCCTGCAAATTAGCAAGACCCCGTCTCAAAATAATAAAAGGGCTGAGGATGCAGTTCAATGGTAGAGCACCCCTGGGTTCAATCTTTACGAAACATTCCTGTCAAAAGAAATGATGAAGCAAGCTTTAGTGAAACAAGCTGTATCTGAACACATCATTCTTTATGATACAGAAGGAGTATTCACTGTTTAGCTGGGCACTAGTCTGAGGTTAAGACGGGCAGATGCTAACCATTTCCATCTCTCTGCATCTTTCAGAAGGGTGTCATGGTATTTTACATAATATCGTAGGAGCATGTTTATGTGATGGGCCTGGTATTGGTTATGTCCAAAGGGGTGTCTTTCCCTGCAGTAGTGCCCATTCTCAATTTGGAATAGGCAGATGCCTTCAGCACACTTGAAAAATCTCCTAAATAAGCCATGCATTTTGGCCTTTTTGTATGAGAAGTACTCTTTGAAGACAATCTCTCCAGACTGTTTCTTCATGTCCAGTCGAAGGGTCTTACTCTAGAACAAATACTTGATAGAATGGATCTTCATATTGTGTTGCAAATCACCTACTTCACATGATCCATCCTGTCTAATCTGAGGCGAGCTTTATAGAAATAGGATAAATTTTTATTTAGAACTGGATTAGGAATCCTCCAACTACATAAAACTATTTTACTACAGATGGACTCTATTCATATAGCACAATTTCTAACTGAATTGGCAGAGGATATTATGTCAGAAAAGCTGCTCAACTGTATTGCAGCCCTTGGAATACAGAAGCACACTAGGAAATGGACTTAGATCAGGTATGATGGTGCACACCTATCCCAGTACTTGGGAGGTTGAGACAGGAGGATCATAGATTTGAGGCCAGCCTCAGCAACTAAGTGAAGCCCTCAGCAACTTAGACTGTTTCAAAACAAAAAAAGGAAAGAGCTGGGGGTGTAGGTTAGAGGTAGAATACCTTTAGGTTCAATCCTAAGTATCATACACATGCATGTGTGCAATCTCACACACACACACACACACACACACACACACACACACACACGGACTTCGATTTTTGTATTAGTAATGGATATTAAAGGAGACAAGAATAACAATACATCTCAGAACAGCTAATTGAAATGTAAAAAAGTGTTTTTGATAATAGCTCTTTGTTCTCCTTGTAAGAAGCATGAAGGAAAGTTAGAGGAATCCAAAAAAAAAAAAAAAAAATCAAGAGATGAAAAATGACTGATTTTAATTTTGGGGTCTAAAGTAAATGACATGAAAAATCTCGCAATCTTTCCCTCTCTTTGTGGTATTGGGGACTGAACCTAGGAGTATTCTAACTTTGAGCTATATTCCCAGCCCTTTTATTTTTTTGTTTGGAAACAGGGTCTCGCAAGGTTGTTGAGAGTCTGGCTAAGTTGTTGAGGCTGGTTTCAAACCTGTGACCCTCCTGTCTCAGCTTCCCAAGTACTAGGATTACAGGTATGCACCACCACACCCAGCAATAATATTTTTAAATAGTTAAAAAAAGGCCTCTAATAATTAAATAAGCAGCATTCTCAAATACAACATTCCATATTTGTTTGGTTTTGCAAGACGTGGTTGTAGAACCAATTTTTCTAATTATATCTGTTAAAAAGAATAGATTGTTAGAAAGCCTATTCAAGCCAGGCATAGTGACACACACCTGTAGTCCCAGTACGTGTGTGGGGGGGGACTGAGACAGGAGGATTGCAGGTTTAAGGACAGCCTCAGCAAGTAGTGAGACTTTCACCAACCTAGTGAGACCTCTTTTCAAAATAAAAATAAAATAAGGTTGGGGATGTAGCTTGGAGGTTCAATCCCCAGAACCACATGCACACAAAGAAAAGTTCCATTTCAGTTTATAAAAGCAGAATCTACTAAATTATGAGTTAGGGCTGGGGCTGTAGCTTAATGGTAGAACACTTATTAGTATTTCACTTTTTTTAAGAGAGGATCTTAAAACATTGGCTTCAATTTTCTAATATTCCATGGGATTCATCAGACAAAATGTTCTAGAAATAAGTGCTTATTTGTCAGAGGAGAAAAAAAAAAAAAAGAAAAAAACCTGTCAACTCATCCAGATGTCAAAAGTATGGAGAGATGAAACAGGACAGAAGGTACAATGAATTCTAAAAACTTACATTGCCTGTCTCTGCATTTTGAGACTTATGTTCCCAGAAGCATGCCAAAGAACCTCTGAGTGAATTCTAGAGACTCTGTACCTTAGAGTGGCAGGTGGACCTCAGCTAGACAGAGCCTTTTTCCAACTTTCTGCTGAGAGCAGCAATGTTCTCAACCCAATATGTATTCAAAGTTAAGGTCTAAGGAAGGAATTATCTTCTAGGACCATGTGCATGTACAATTTTAAAGTGTTCTTTATATCTATGCATAGGGTGTTTAGATCCATTTTCTAACAGAGTAGGCACATTACAGTAATTTTCTCCTCCATAATATATTGAAATATCTTGAAACATATTTGAAGAACCAGGTACTCTGGAATTATTGCTGCAGATGAGATCCACATTCCTTTAAAATCTGTCATTTATCTGTATATAATAGCATATCATATTGGGTTGAATTTTTGAAAAATCAGGAGTCTACAGTAAACTTATGTGAGGCTACTTAAATGGAAACCCTGCAAGTCAGGTGCTGTGGCACATGCCTGTAATCCTAGTACTTGGGAGGTTGAGACAGGAGGGTCACAGGTTCAAGGCCAGTTTCAGCAACTTAGGAAGACTCTTAGCAACTTAGTGAGACTTTGTTTCAAAATAAAAACTAAAATAGGGCTGGGGGTGCAGCTCAGAGGTAGAATGCCCCTGGGTTCAATCATATAATAATATATATATTGGAATATATATATATATATATATATATATATATATATATATATATATATATATTACCAAAAAAGTAATCCTTGCAGAACCATCATGGCAGACCCAACTGGCTCAGCATGCAAGGATGCGTATACAATGAAGAACATATGCAAAAAGAGGGGAAACGGAGTTCTGGGTACCAAAAAACTAACATAAATGAATAAATGGAGCAGGAAAATCCACAAATTCTGTGTGTGTGTATACACATTTATATGTATGTATATGTATACATATATATGGTTGTATGTTTATACATATATGATAGTTTAAGAAATACATATATATATTTCTTTATACATATATATTTCTTAAACTATCATGTGTATAGGAATTACTTGGAGATCTTGTTAAAGTGCAGGTTCTGATTCAGAATATCTGATATCCTCTTTTATTCTTTCCTTTCTTTTCTCCCCTCCCCCTCTTCCTCCCTCCCTCCCTTCCTTCCTTCCTTTTCCTTCCTCCCACCCAGGTTCATTTTACCTTCTAGCTATATCCCTAGTCTTTTTTATTTTTTATTTTGAAACAGGATCTTGCTTATTTGCTGAAGATCTTGCTGAGTTGCTGAGGCTGGCATCAAATCCGCGATCCTCCTATCTCAGTCTCCCAAAAACTGAGAATTGATTACAGACATGCTCCACCACATCTGACTGAGAGCCTTTATTTCTAACAACCTCCCTGGAGATGCTGGTCCTGTTGGATTCATTTTTAAGAAGGGAATACATTGAATAAAAGATAGAAAAACAAAGGAAAGTGGAATAAAAATGGAAGGGAGGCCGGGTATGATGGTGCACACCTGTACTTTCAGTATTTGGGAAGCTGAGACAGGAAGATTGCAGGTTCGAGGACAACCTCAGCGGGTTAGTGAGATCAACAGCAATTTAGCCAGACCCTATTTTTAAACAAAACAAAACATGGTTGGGGGTGTACCTTAGAGGTAGAATTCCCCTGGGTTCAATCCTCAGTACTCCTACCAGTATCTATAAAAAAAGATAGAATGGAGGATGGTAAGTCTTGATACTCTCCTAGAGCCCCACTCTGGGGCGACTTCCAGGAAAGGAGCTCTAGGGTCTTCACCAACCAGTTCTCCTTAGAAGATTCCTTTGCAGAATCCTCTTACAAGAACTGTATACTACATGACTTATCTTGAATCTCTGTGTGACTTATCATTCACTCTGTGTGAGTGGGGTGTGAGTGGTGGGGGGTGGCAGTGTTCTCTCCACATTTGGGAGCAAACATTACTCCCAGAATAGGCAAACTCTGGCAGCAGTATCCTAGGGTGGGTAGTGGAAGGACCCCAAGGAGAAGAACAAGGAAAGCAATGGCAGGAGCCACAGGGAGCTTGGGGACAGTGTACCTGAGGTGTCACTGGGATTCCTAGAAGTAAATTTTTGGTGGGGGGATTGTAAGGGGCTTATGAATTAGGGAAATATGTGACTTCTAAGGAACCACAGGTGTGTTCCCAAAGAGCCAGTGTCAGCCACTGCCTCACAGAGACCACCAGGCCCGTGTGTGCTAGTGAGCAAAGCAGGAGCCACTTGAGGAGGAGGGGGCTTGGTGTCACCTGGTCAGGGAAGGGGACACTTGCTCTTTTGCTTTTCTTCTTTCCTCAACATGAGAGGGCTGCTCTCT
>PVLC010047699.1:0-11002 GCA_004027655.1 Graphiurus murinus
TAGCCTTATCTATTAAACAGACATGAAGCAATCAAAAGAAAAGGTGTTTCTCTTATTTTTAAAGACTTCCAAAGAAAAACACACATACACATGAGGAAAAAGAAGGAGGAGGATGTTGGTGGTAGTAGGGTTTCATGTCACCTTTTAAAAAGCTTTTTTTTTTTTTTTTTTTAAGAAGAGTTCACTCCTTTTGTCACTAGGAAAAGAAGATACTCTCATCTGCCTTAGTCCATTCCCAGAGAATGGGATTCAGCAGTGGGAAGAAAAGACATTCAGTTAAGATCTGAAGATAATAAAGACACTATCTACAGATGTGTGGATAGGGCTAAAAGACTCAGCAGTGATTTGGGGCACCCTGGGACTGTCACCCACCCACCCCTCCATCCTAAAGGGACAAGTGAGAGCTGGAGTGCTGGAGGGGCTGGGGGAATGAAAGCCAGCTGTGTAGCTATAGCTAGTGCTGGAACTCAGCTCCAAGGCAGGGATGGAAAAAAGAAAGAAATGCCCAGATCCTTCCTTACTCCCTCCTCACACCCCTCCAACTCCTTGCTGGTATCTCTCATAGCCTGAACCAAGAGGAAGTCAGGGGGCAGGAAGTCCACATAACATAGATTGCCAGGATCCACCTCCGGAGACAAAAAGTAGGGCAGGGAAGGGTGGAAAATGAATCTGGAGAAGAGGAATTGGGAAAACAGAACAATCAGCACAGAGCTCAGCTACCTTACCTGCCGGGGTCCAGCCCTTGAGGCAGTGGGGTCGGGTGTCCCTGGATAGGTGTGGATTGAGACAAGGTCGCGAGAATATGCTCACACCGCACGCAGTGTTGAAACGCATCTGTTTTGTTGTTTGTCCATCGCAGTTTTATACTATTTTTTTACAATGAGGCATATAGAACAGGAATTTTTACAGACTTATTTTTCCAAAGGTTATCCTCAACCAGTTAAGGTCACAACACATATATAAAAAATTCTTTTCCATTAGTTAAAATCTTTACAATTTTGTTTAGCCCCATTAAGCAGTGTTCTATTTTATCTCAGGAAGTTAGAGGTTTCCAGGTGGGACCAGGTAGTAGCTATTTAGATAAACTAGCAAAGCCTGTTTCTAGACTAATGCTTGTAAAAGGTTAATGCATTGGGTTGTCTCGAGGCACTGCTTTTTTTTTTTTTTCAGCTAAGAGATCAGTACCTGTCAGGCCACATGTTTCTAAGAAGTTTTCCTTTATAATTAATATAAAGGCAAAAGCCAAAGCACCCAAAATTTCCAGAATATAATAATGCAAAGTGGGATATGCAACGCATTCCTTCTTTTGGAATCGCCTGCCTTGCAGGACTCCAACAGACCAAGCATTGCTCAAGATCCAGCTATTAAGGAGCTGTGGCACTTACCCATTGATGATTAATAGTAGCAAGTGTAAAACAACCTGTGTCCTGTTTCTCTAGGAGCCTCCTAAGAGATGTCCCTGGAAAGTGTCATCTCCAAGGTCCAACAGTCTTGACCAGACATGAGACACGTGTCTCAATATGGAGTACCTAGAGCATCCTGATATCCTTAAATCAGTCAGCTACCGATGTCCTACCTACTCTGCTTCATTCAAGCAACAAAACACCCACAAAAAAACTATTCTCTTAATTTCTGCATTACTTCAAATATTCAGTTTTAACTAGATATTTTTACAAGTCATAATATTTTCTGGTAATTGTATATTTTTGAAAGATCAAGTAAATATTTTAGGATGATAACTAAACCCAACTCACATATGACAGCATATTAAACAGAGATGAATACACATGGGTGCTACAAAAATTATATTGTGAATTAAAAACATATTCAGTTTTTAATAATCAATTTGACCAAATATGAACATCTTGTGCCACTTGAAATAAAAGAGTAAATAGAGCCGGGCGTGGTAGCGCATACTTGTAATCCCAGCATTTGGGAGGCTGAGACCAGAGGATCCGGGTTCACTGCCAGCCTCAGCTACTTAGTGAGGCACTCCGCAACTTAGTGAGACCCTGTTTCAAAATAAAGAATAAAAAATAGGGCTGGGAGTATAGCCCCAGGGTAGAATGCCCCTGAGTTCAATCCCCAGTACCGCAAAAAAAAAAAAAAAAGAGTAAATAGAGGCTGAAGATGTTGCTCAGGGGTAGGTTGCTTTCCTGGCATGCATAAAGCCCTGGGTTCAATCCCTAGCACTGATACCAAGTTTCTAACTGGGCCCTTATCTTACAGAGTTGAAGAATGAAATCTGCAGAAACCAGAAAGGTGAAAGTAGGAAGTATATTTTAAAGTAACAAGCAAGTAGAGAGGCAGATCTCCCCTGGAGGCCTTGGCAACTCCAGAGTCCAGGGCCCCTTGGCACTGCCTGAGTGTAGCCAGGCCATGCACCGTCAATTGCACATGCCTTTCCCCAAAGTCCACTCAGCCCACCAAGGATAGTAGCAGGGTTAGAGCTCCCACACTGGGAGAAGTCCCGAGAGGGTAGCAGATAGTGTTGCTGAGTGTAGTAGGGCTTTATATATGTTTGAAGCCCCTTTGTATAGACATTAACCAATGAAAAAAGTCCCCCTTTTTCATCTTGTTTTTCTTGACTTAGTTAATTTGTCATATATGGCCTTTAATTCCCTGAAGTCATGAGACTGTTAGTTCTGCATGTTTGTTCCCTGGTCTACACGTAGCAACAGTCCACAGGTCTATGGTTGGTGCACATAGATCTTTGGTTCCGGACATCTTGGCTCCAGTCCATGTTTCACTATTTGTGTTCAGGTCCAATGAACAGCACAGAACCACTTTCCTTCTTGGGGGGGAGGGGACTGGATTTTGTTTTTCTTAACCTTTATCTCCTGGGAGTCCAGTTCCCTCACTGCCTACTTCTCTGCAACACACACACACACACACACACACACACACACACACACACACACACAGCAAACAGAGGAAAAATAAGAAGAACTCTTTGATAGGAAAATGAGGCAAACATATTTTATGGCATGCACATTATATAAAATACCATTGTTTTTCTTTTCACAAACAAAAGTCAGCAAAAATATGAAGTCATCGAAATTTAAACAGCATCAAACATCGGGATTGTTTTACTGTTCATATAATAATCATTGAAATGTTACCTTCTGGAGCATACTTTTATTGACATTAACAACTCAGTTTGTCTTTAGTTTTTCTTGAATAAACACAGAACAGACATCAGCTATTGTTATTGTTCTTACTCTTTGCCTCCTGCCCAAGACCACTCCCAGGAAGCAGGTTAAGTTTTTACAAGGCAACAGGGTGTCTTGCGCTGTACTCCCATTCCTTCACCCTACCTGTAGTCTCAATACGATCATTGGTTTCAAAGGAGACCAGAAATAATGCCAAACAAAAACACTTATTGTATCAGGAACTGCATAAACAGACATTAAGGGAAAAAAAACAAAAACAAAAACTTTAGCTGGCATGGCGGCACATGCTTGTAGTACCAGTACTTGAGAGGAGTTGAGACAGGAGGATCACAAGTTTGAGAGCAGCGTCAGCAACCTCATGAGTGAGACCTTGTTTCAAAGTAAAACATAAAACTAGGGCTGGGAGCCAGGCATGGTAGCGCAGGCTTGTAATCCCAGTACTTGGGAGGCTGAGACAGGAGGATCTGGGTTCGTGGCCAGCCTCAACTACTTAATGAGGCCCTACACAACTTAGTTAGACCCTGTTTCAAAATAAAGAATAAAAAAATAGGACTAAGGGTGCAGCTCAGAGGTAGAATGCTCCAGGGTTCAATCCCCAGTACCGAAAAAAAAAAAAAAAAATAGAGCTGGAGGTATAGCTCAGAAGTAGAATGCCCTGAGTTCAATCCCTAGTACCAAAAAGAAAGAGAAAAAAAAAACTTTAGCTGGGCATGGTAGTGCATCCCTGTATTCCCAGTACTTGAGAGGCTGAGACAGAAGGACTGCAGGTTCGAGGACTGCCTCAGCAAGTAGTGAGACTTCCATGAACCTAGTGAGATCCTGTTTCAAAATAAAAAAAAAAATAAAAAATAAACTAAAATAGTGCTGGGGGTCTAGTGTGGAGGTAAAATGCCCCTGGGCTCAATCCCCAGCACAAAAACAAAAACTTTAAGCTCACAAGGGTTCATCCTCTCTTGTAAAAACACAGAGCTAATATGGCAGTTCCACAACAAGGGCCTTGATTCATTCTACCTTCTACTACCATCCTTAGCCGGTGGCTTTCATCCTCAAAATCACTTCAGAAGCTGGGCCTACTGGCAAACACTTGAAATCTCAGTTCTTGGGAGGCTGAGACAAGAGGATCCCAGTTCGTGGCCAGCCTCAGCTACTTAGTGAGGCCCTCTGCAACTTAGTGAGACCCTGTTTCAAAAATAAAGAATGAAAAATAGGGCTGGGGGTGTGGTCAGAGGTAGAATGCCCATGTTCCATCCCCAGTCCCCCCAACCCCAAAAAATCACCAAGATGACTGCTGAGCTCTAGCTATCACGTTCACATCCCAGATAACAGAACAGGTAACCTGCTCTGCTCCCATTGAGAATCTTTTCACCTGGTAAGAATGGTTATTATCAGAAAGACTAAAGATTACAAGTGCTAGTGAAAATGTAGAGAAAAGGGAACACTTGCACACTGCTGGTGGGACTGCAAATTAGCACAGATATTATGGAAAGAGTGTGGAGACTCCTGAGAAAATTAAAAATAGCCAGGCATGTGACACATGCCTGTAATCCCAGTACTTGGGAGGCTGAAATAGGAGGATTACAGGTTCAAGACCAGCCTCAGTAAGTTAGTGAGGCTCTCAACAACCTAGCTAGACCCTGTTTCAAAAAGAAAAAAAAAAAAAAAACAAGTCAACATGATATACATTATGATGTGAGACCATAATGCACCAAAAAAAGCACATAAAAAATAATAATATAAAATAGGGCTGGGTGGGGGTGGGTGAGTAGCTCAGAGGTAGAATGCTCCTGGATTTAATCCCCAGCACCACAGGAAAAAAAATAAAAATAGAACTACCATTTGATCCAGCAGTCTACTATTGAATATATATCCAAAGGAAATTAAACTAGTCTGTCAAAGCAGCATCCACACTCCCATATTAGTTGCAGCACTTTGCACAACACCCAAAAAATGGAAACAACTTAAGAATTCATCAACTGATGAGTGGATAAAGAATATGTGGTACATATACACAATGGAATATTATTTAGCTACAAAAAGGAAATCCTGTCATTTGCAACAACATGGACTGAACTGGAGATCATTATGTTAAGTGAAATAAGCCAAGTACAGAAAGAAAGTACAACATGGTCTCATTCAGACTTGGAATCTAAAACATTGCTCTCACCAGGGGTGATGGTACACGCTTGTAATCCCATTACTTGGGAGGCTGAGACAGGAGGATCACAGATTCAAGACAAGCCTCAGCAATTTAGTAAGACTCTCAGCAACCTAGTGAGACCCTATTTCAAAAACAAAAAAGGGAAGCCGGGCGTGGTGGTGCACGCTTGAAATCCCAGCATTCGGGAGGCTGAGACCAGAGGATCTGGGTTCGCGGCCAGCCTCAGCTACCTAGTGAGGTACTCCACAACTTAGTGAGACTCGGTTTCAAAATAAAGAATAAAAAATAGGGCTGGGAGTATAGCTCGGAGGTAGAATGCCCCTGGGTTCAATCCCCAGTACCGCAAAATAAATAAGTAAATACAACATTGATCTCATAGAAATTGAAAGTAGAATGGTGGTTACCCAAGGCAGGGGAAAGTGAGAGCGTAGGAATGGGGAAAGTTTGATCATGGAAATTAAGCTACAATTAGATAGGAGCAAAAAATTCTGGTGTGTCAGGTACAGTGGTGCACATCTATAATCTCAGTATTTTGGAGGCTGAGACAGGAAGATCACAGGTTCTAGGCCAGCCTCAGCAACTTAGTCAAACCCTGTTTCAAAAAAAAAAATACAATAGAGCTGGGATGTAGTGTAGGGGTAGAATGCTCCTGGGGCTAATCCCCAGTAACACCTGCCCCCCCACACACACACACACACACTCACAGAGTTCTCATGTGCTATTGGATAGTAGGGTGACTATAGTTAAGGATAATGTGCTGTGCATTTCAAAGAGACTTGAAGAAAGGATTTTGAAAGTCATGTTTGAGGAGATAAGTACATTTAACCTAATTTAAGCATTACACAATGTGCACGTCTTGAAATATTACAAGGTACCCCATTAATATGTATAATTTTATGTTTTTTATATTGGTTAAAAATACGTTTTTTAAGTGTCTTCCTAAAAGTTCCATACAACTGAACTTAGTTGATCAGATCTACCTGCAAACATAATTGGAAAATGTAATTTTTTTAGCTGGCTATATTGCCACAAGAGAGGGTAGTGGGGAGACTTGAGTTCTATTCCCTTGCTTCAAGGATTAAGACTATGAGGTCCCCTTTCTCTAATCAAAACGACGAGTGGAGAGCAAGAAAGATCTCTAAGAAATATATCAGTGATAATACCATATAGATAATAGAGTTTACTACAGTGATGATTACTTGATGTTCAGACATGTAACAAAGATTAAGTAGAAGAGTAAAATGCAAAGTTAAAAACAACATTTTTTCTTAATTTCATGTACATTTTAGGCAAAGGAGATTTTATGGTCAAAAAAAGTCAAGTACATAAACAAAATGAACCAAAAAAACAGATTTGCCCTTTAGTAAATCATAGAAATACAACTGAAAGGGACTCGAGATTACTTGGTTCACACACCTTTTTGATATTTATTTTCTCTGAATGATCACCTGGCTTACTTTCTTTCTCTCTTTTTATTTTTTTAACCTATCTGAAAACTTAATATTTCTTGAAGTTGTGCACTCTATCCTTAGAAAATTCTGGCTCTGAAAATTCTTTCTTATGTTCAGTCAGCATCTTTCGACAGCTCTATTCACTCATTCACTCCTGCTGGTTCTAACCCATGGAGCCATGCATTGCCCTGGGGCTGTACAAATACTTCTCTACAAAGTAGCCAGTAAATATCTAAACAGAACTACCATGTTTCTCTGAATCTTCTTTTCTATGGACTTAAGCAATAAGTTTTTATCTTTTATCTTTTTGTCTCAAATTTGGAATAACTTCATTTTACTCAATATAAAAGTAATAATCTCACTATAAAAAATTTTTAAATATGATATATAGAAAATATAAAGTAAAACTGGGCAAGCCTGTAATCCCAATACTTGGGAGGCTGAGACAGGAAAATCCCAGGATTAAGGCCAGCCTCAGCAATTTAGTGAGACCCTTAGCAACTTAATGACACCCTGTTTCAAAAATAAAATAGAATGTATATAAAATGAAAAACTTCCCTCTGATCCCACGTCCTTAAAATAACCACAGCGAACATTTTGATGTATATAGTAGGCACCACTGGGATGGCCGACCAGTTCACAATTATTGCCTGAATGGCCCTATGGATGCAACTCTCTTCTTAGGAACAAAGTCCAATCCCCTGGCACTAGGCTGGACAACTGAAGACTCCCACCCTCCTGGTAACAGAGACCGATAAAAAGTGTGGATATATGACATAAGGCTAGTCAGAATCTTGCCCTGAGATTTTCATAGTAGGAAGATAAAAAAAGAGAAAACTGTCTCTGTTTAGAGTCATAGAGTGTCTATTTGTAGAAGTGCCTGGCAGATATGTTCCTCATAATATGCAGAAAGTCTGTCTGCAGTAAGAAAGAATGAAGCTGAGATATGATAAAGACAGAGTGAAAGAAAATGTTGACAGTGTTCTGGTCCCACATCGTAATCTCTGAATTCTGTAAAATTCCTCTGGTTCATGAAGCAATTTCTTTTATAGAGCATGATAGCGTGAAGCAGAAAGTGCAAAAGGGTAAGAGAGAGGGTTATAGCCAGCTGGGTGGGGCCAGGACACACACACACACACACACACACACACAAACACACTAGCTGTACCAGGACACACCCCTGGGAAGCCTCCCTCCAGTAGCCCCAGCACACACTGTACTCCCAGGGACCCACCTCCCAGCATGACTGACTTCAGAGCAGGAGGTCTGAGGGATATTTTACATCCAAACTATGACAATTTGCCACGAGAGGAGCTCTTGGCTAAATCAAATAATGCTCTTTAAGACTTTTTAAATGCATCAAATATCTATTCAAATAAGTGGAATTATTATGATAACAAAGGAAATAGCCCATGTATAATTACTGGTCTTTAGCTCGTTTTGCTTCCTAACTTTTTTTTTTTTTTTTTTTTTTTTTGGTACTGGGGATTAAACCCAGGGGCATTGTACCTCTGAGCTATACTCCCAGCCCTTTTTTATTTTAAATTTTGATACAGGATCTCACTAAGTTTCTGAGGGTCTTGCTAAGTTGTTGAGGTTAGCCTCAGACCTATGAAACTCTTATCTCAGCCTCCCAAGTACCAGGATTACAAGCATGTCCTACCATGCCTAGTTTTCGTTCTTAACTTAAAAATAATCATAGACTTCATTCTATGGCAAAGCTTCTATATCTCTCTCTGATCATTTTAATGACTACAAAGACATTCATTTGAATAAGGTATTATTTTTATTTAACCAGTTGCCTGTTGATAAACATTTGGATAATTTTTCATTTCTTTAGTAAAAACAATATTGCAGTTTTCCTTGTACATATATGATTGTATATTTGTGCAATTATTTATTTAGAATAAACTTCTAAAAGTGGAATTGTTGGATCAAATGATATGCCCATTTAAAATTTTTGATAGTAGCCGGGCGTGGTGGCGCACGCTTGTAATCCCAGCATTTGGGAGGCTGAGACCAGAGGATCCGGGTTCGCGACCAGCCTCAGCTACCTAGTGAGGCTCTCTGCAACTTAGTGAGACTCAGTTTCAAAATAAAGAATAAAAAATAGGGCTGGGGGTATAGCTCGAAGGTAGAATGCCCCTGAGTTCAATCCCCAGTACTGCAAAATAAATAAATAAATAAATAAATAAATAAATAAATAAATAAATAAATAAATAAAAATTTTGATAGTTATTATCAAAGTGCCTTCTTTAGGGAAGTTGCAAATATTTATATTTGCAGCAACTGAATGGAGTCTGCCACTCTATACTCTCCAGCATCGTTGAGTATTATCACAGCTTAATCTCTACCAATATGGTAGTGAAATGTGCTGTTTCATTGCTGTTATTTTCACTTGTCAGAATGATTGATCATAACTTCACTTTGATTAACCATTTACATTTATATTCGTTTCTTTTCTTTTGTTTCTCCTCTTCATCTTCTTCCTTCTTATTTTGAGAATGGCATCCTATAGCAAACATAATACTCTAGGATAATATATCAAGTTAGGACATAACAGAGATATTAATCATTTCATTTATTCGGAATATTTCTGGTAATGTTGCCAAATATTATACATTTTTGAAGGGCCTAACAATTGAAACTTTTTCAATAGCAGCCTGAACTGGCTTGAGCAGAAAAGGAACAATTAGTTCACGTGACTAAGAAGCCAAGGGTTATTATTAGGTTAACATGCAGCTTGATCCAGGACCTGGTTTTGCTCTCCCCATGTCTTTGGCTCTGCTTGTCCTGTGTGGATTCTCTTCTCAGGCAAAACTCTTAACTTGTGGTGGCAAGGTGACCACAGAAACTGCTTATATACGCTCTGGTTCAAGTCTATAAGGAACTCCTATTTTTCTGGTAACAAATCTCCTAAGATTCCCTGTGAGTGGACTCACTTAGCTCATCCACCCATCCTGAACCAAACACTGTGACCAGGTGGTATGATGTGCTGATTGATTAATGAGTCACCTATTCCATGTCCAGGGCCAGAGGTGAAGCCATCTAGAAACACCTAGGACTGACAATGACAGAGGACTAGATTCTAGAAACAAAATTGGATATTGTTGCCAGAAAGAGCATGAAGAGATACTATAGAGCAATCAGCAAATGATGATTATAGATAGTCGTATTTACTATTGACCAAATGAAATGTCAATCAAAACCCTGCCATCTTTTTCACAAAGGAAATGAAAGTCATGGCCTCCAAGTCTCTTCCTTGAAAGATGAGAAAATCATCTGCCTTATCTTCAGGTTACTATTGTTAGGGGTAGAGAACACAGATACATTGATCAAGAGCCCTAATTAAGAATTTAGGAGCCAGGCACACTTGTAATCCCAGCATTTGGGAGGCTGAGACCGGAGGATCCAGCCTCAGCTACTTAGTGTGGCACTCTGCAACTTAGTGAGACCCCGTTTCAAAATAAAGAATAAAAAATAGGGCTGGGGGTATAGCTCGGAGGTAGAATGCCCCTGAGTTCAATCCCCAGTACTGCAAAAAAAAAAAAAAATTTAGAAAACCTAAATAAATGTAAGCATATTTGATATTGATTGGAAGCAATGCTATTAATATTTCAATTCTCTCAAATTTGATCTATAGATTGAATGGAATCAAGATAATAAATATATCCATCATCCTCCCCCCCAAAAAAATGTTTTCATGCCTCTTTGTAAACTTTCTCTTTTTCCTTCTTCTCCTATATTAACCTGCTTGGATGACATAACAAAGTATTGTAGACTAGGTGTCTTAAACTATAGAAATTTATTTTCTCACAGTTCTGGAAGCTAGATGTCCCAGATCAAGGTACTAGCCAACTCAGTTCCTGGCTTTTTTGCATGGTCTGCTGTCTTGCTGTACCCTCACAAGGCCCTTCCTCTGCAGGGACCCAAGAGGGCAGGTCAGAGAGAAAAAGAGGAAAGGAAGGTGGGAGGGAGTGGAGAAAGAGAAAGAGGGAAAGAGGAGAGAGAGAGAGAGAGAGAGAGAGAGAGAGAGAGAGAGAGAGAGAGATCTTCCTCTTCTTATAAGACTACCAATCCTATTTTGGACCTTATCCTTGTTGCAACTTTTAATTTCATTGCCTTCTTAAAAGCCTAATATCCAAATAGTCATATGGGGGCTCAGGGATTTAACATGCACATTTGAGAGGAGCAAAATTCAGTCAGTCTTGAATATTTTT
>PVLC010047700.1:0-10995 GCA_004027655.1 Graphiurus murinus
AGCATTCTATCTCCAAGCTACACCCCCAGCCCTATTTTTTATTCTTTATTTTGAAACCAGGTCTCACTAAGTTGCAGAGTACCTCACTAGGTAGCTGAGGCTGGCCGAGAACCCATATCCTCTGGTCTCAGCCTCCCAAACGCTGGGATTACAAGCATGCACCACTATGCCCGGCTTTTTTTTTTTTTTTTTTTTTTTTGCAGTACTCGAGATTGAACCCTGGGGGCATTCTACTTTCAAGCTACACCCCCAGCCCTATTTTTATTCTTTGTTTTGAAACAGGGTCTCACTATGTTGTGGAGGGCCTCACTAAGTAGCTGAGGCTAGCCGAAAAAATGCCATCCTTCTGTCTCATCCTCCCAAGTACTGGAATTACATGCGTGGGCCACCACACCCGGCGGCCTTGAATTTTTGAACTGGTAATCCTCCTGCAACAGCATCCTGAGAAGCTGGGATTACAGTCATGGGACACTACACCTAACTAGCAAGTTATTTACACTCTACCTAAAAATAATATCCAGAGTCAGACTGGGATGTTGCTCAATAGTAGAGCACATGTTTTGTTTGTTTGTTTTTTGTGGTACTGAGGATCGAACTCAGGGCTGTTCTACCTCTTAGCTATACCCACAGCCCTATTTTCTATTCTTATTTTGAAACAGGTCTCACTAAATTGCGGAGTGCCTCACTAGGTAGCTGAGGCTGGCCACGAACCTGGATCCTCCGGTCTCAGCCTTCCAAATGCTGGGATTACAAGTGTGTGCCACCATGCCGGGCTAGTAGAACACAAGTTTAGCAGGTGCAAGGCCCTGTGTTCAATTCTGAGCACACAGGTAAATCCAGAATGTGGCCACTTCTCTCCTTTTGTCCTTCTCCAGGACCACCCTTGTCTAAGCCACCATCATTTCTCACCTAAGATTATGACTACAAGCCCGGCGTGGTGGCGCACGCTTGTAATCCCAGCATTTGGGAGGCTGAGACCGGAGGATCCGGGTTCTCGGCCAGCCTCAGCTACCTAGTGAAGCCCTCCGCAACTTAGTGAGACCCTGTTTCAAAATAAAGAATAAAAAATAGGGCTGGGGGTATAGCTCGGAGGTAGAATGCCCCTGAGTTCAATCCCCAGTGCAACAACAACAACAAAAAAAAGATTATGACTACAGCCTCCTAACCTATCTTGCTGCTCCCATTCTCACCCCAGACCCTAGAAGATATTCTCAGTGGAGCATCCAGAGATCTCTTTTCAGTGCCTGTCCAGACCACTTCACTCCTCTCCTGAGGATTCTCATCTCAGCGAAAAGCAGCTCCTTAAAATGGCCTAAAAGGAGCCAGGCACCATGGCATACTCCTGTAATCCTAGTACTTGGGAGGCTGCGACAGGAGGATTGCAGGTTCAAGGACAGCCTCAGTAACTTAGTGAAACCCTGTTTCAAAATAAAAAAATAATAGGGCAGGGATGTAGCTCAGAGGTAGAATGCCCCTGGGTTCAATTCCCAGTATCCACATAAATAAATAAATAGATAGGTAGATATAGATAGATGATAGATAGATAAAGTAGATAGCCTAATTGCTCTGGCTCCTATCCATTCCCTGTCTTTATCTAATACGACTTCACCCTCAAGGGTGCGTCTGTGCTGCACTGGCCTCCACTGCCCCGTCAGTACACCAAGTCCACCACCGCCTAGGACCTTTGTGTTAGCGGCTCCTCCACTCGCCTTCATTCAGGGTTTGCTCAAATGTCACCTTCCCTGCTGGGCGTGGTGACACACGCTTGTGATCCTAGTACTTGGGGGCTGAAACAGGAGGACCACAGGTTCTCGGGTAGCCTCAGCCACTCAATGAGACCCTCTGCAACTTAGTGAGACCCTGTTTCAAAATAAAGAATAAAAATAGAGCTTGGAGTGTATCTCAGAGGTAGGATGCCCCTGGGTTCCATCCCCAGTACCCCTCCCCCCCCACACACAAAGTCACTTCCCTGATCACCTTTCCAGCCCCGTCCCCTTTCTCCATCCTCTATCCTCTATCCTCACACACTCTGCTTTACCTGTCTACTGTCTCTCTCATCCTAAGTAGCAAGCTACGGCCTGGTCTTCATTTTTATTCCCACTGTCACTGTGCCCGGTATCTACAGGGTCTCGAACCTGGTAGAAGCTAAAAAAATATTTGTTGGGTAAAGTAAAATAAAATGATATTTGAATTGAGGTCTATTTTTGACTCCCAATGATGTGTGTGTGTGTATAGTATTATGGATTGATCCCAGGGATATTCTACCTGTCAGCTACATCCCCAGCCCTATTTTATTTTTTATTTTTTTTGTGGTACTGGGGATTGAACCCAGGGGCATTCTACCTCCGAGCTACACCCCCAGTCCTATTTTTTATTCTTTATTTTGAAACCGAGTCTCACTAAGTTGCAGAGTGCCTCACTAGGTAGCTGAGGCTGGTCGCGAACCCGGATCCTCCGGTCTCAGCCTCCCGAATGCTGGGATTACAAGCGTGCGCCACCACGCCCGGCTTTATTTTTTATTTTGAAACAGGGTCTCACCAAGCTGCTGAGGACCTCACTAAATTGCTGAGGGGGCCTTGAACCTGTGATCCTCCTGTCTCAGCCTCCCAAGTACTGGGATTACAGGTGTGCGTCCCCATGCCCGGCTATGAATCAAGTCTTCTTGACAAGGGTTAAATCCAAAAATGAATTCAGGGAAATTTGGTATGATAGAAATAATGGCCACTAGCCGGGCATGGTGGCACACGCTTGTAATCCCAGTACTTGGGAAGCTGAGACCGGAGGATCCGGGTTCACGGCCAGCCTCAGCTACTTAGTGATGCTCTCTGCAACTTAGTGAGACCCTGTTTCAAAATAAAGAATAAAAAACATAGGACTGGGGATGTAGCTCGGAGGTAAAATGCCCCTGGGTTCAATCCCCAGTACCACAAAAAACAAAAAAGAAAGAAAGAAAGAAAAGGGTGGACTCTACTGTGTCCACTGAGGACAGAAAGGTGATCACCCACTGACCAGGGCCCTTGGCTGGGGCCTCTAGATGCTGGAGCTCTCCCTCTGCTCCCTAGATGACTTTGTCCAGCCTCATCTCATCCCAGATTTACATTTCCAGCGTAGAAGTGTCCCTAGCACTCAATTCATAGTGCTGCCTACCAGACATGTCCACTTCCTTTTTTTTTTTTTTTTCGGTACTGGGGATTGAACTCAGGGGCATTCTACCTCCGAGCTATACCTCCAGTCCTATTTTTTATTCTTTATTTTGAAACCGGGTCTCACTAAGTTGCGGAGTGCCTCACTAGGTAGCTGAGGCTGGCCTCGAACCCGGATCCTCCGGTCTCAGCCTCCCGAATGCTGGGTTGTTATTATTTTTTAATGATACTAGAGATTGAACCCAGGGGCATTCTATTTTTATTTTTATGTATGTACATATGTATTTATTTATTATTTATTTTGTGGTACTGGGGATTGAACCCAGGGACATTCTACCTCTGAGCTACACCCCTATTTTTTATTTTGAAACAAGGTCTTACTAAGAAGCTAAGGCTGACCAAGAACCTGCGATTCTCCTGTCTCAACCTCCCAAATACTGGGATTATAAGTGTGTGCCACCATGCCTAGCTTATTTTTTTGAAACAGGGTCTCAATAGGTGAATGAGAGTCTCACTACTTGCTGAGGCTATCCTGGAACCCAAAATCCTCTTGTCTCAGCCTCCCAAGTACTTTTTTTTTTTTTTCATTTTGAAACAAAATCTGCAACTTAGTGAGATCCTGTTTCAAAATAAAGAATAAAAAATAGTTCTGGGGGTATAGCTTGGAGGTAGAATACCCCTGAGTTCAATCCTCATTACCGCAAAAAAAAAAAAAAAAAAAAAAAGGACTGGGGGTGTAGCTTGGAGGTAGAATGCCCCTGGGTTCAATCCCCAGTACCGAAAAAAAATAAAATAAATAGGTCTGGGGGAGCCAGGCATGATGGTATATGCCTGTAATCCTGGTTCTTGGGAGGCTGAGACAGGAGTATCACTGGTTTGACGACAGTCTCAGCAAGCAGTGAGTCTCATCAACCTAGCGAGACCTTGTTTGAAAATTAATAATAAAAAAAAAAAGGGCTGGTATGTAGCTTGGAGGTAGAATGCCCTCAGGTTCAATCCCCAGTACCCCCCTAAAAAAAAAAACCCTTGATACATATATTTGTCTGCTCACTGTCCCTTAAAGTGCCGAACAAGTACAGATTTAAGCTGCCCTGGGGTCTAGACAGCCACCATGAGTGTCCCCCACCCTGGAGCTGGCCGGGGACACAGCGGTAGGGGCTGGCTCTCAGCTCACCTGCTCCCAGTCACTAGTTCTTCCAGAGCCTGCTTGAGTCGTGTGCAGGCGCCCAGCCCCGGCCGCCGCTGCATCTTCTCCACCTCCTGCAGCCCCTGGTTCTGCACACAAGGTGAGAGGATCAGAGTCTGGGGGGTCCCTGGCCTGGACCCCGCCCACCTACTCCCACTGGCCTGTCCTTTGGCTCCATTCTTCTACCCCTGGTAGCTCCACCAGGGTGGGGTCAGGCTCCCAGTAGCTCTACCTGCCTCCTTCACCCAGCCCCTTGCTAGATCCAACAATTGTGTGTGTGTGGGGGGGGGGTTACTAGGGATTGAGCCCAGGCACATTCTACCTCTTAGCTATACCCCAGCCCTATTTTATTTTTATTCTATTTTATTTATTTATTTATTTATTTATTTATTTATTTATTTATTTTGCGGTATTGGGGATTGAACTCAGGGACATTCTACCTCTGAGCTACATCCCCAGCCCTATTTTTTATTCTTTATTTTGAAACAGGGTCTCACTAAGTTGTGGAGTGCCTCACTAGGTAGCTGAGGCTGGCCGCGAACCCAGATCCTCCGGTCTCAGCCTCCGGAATGCTGGGATTACAAGCATGCGCCACCATGCCCGGCGTATTCTATTTTATTTTATTACTTATTTGTGGCACTGGGGATTGAACCCAGGGGCATTCCACCTCTGAGCTACACTTTCAGCCCTTTTTATTTTTTATTTTGAAACAGGGTCTCACTAAGTTGCTGAGGCTGGCCTGGAACCTGTCATCCTGTCTTAGCCTCCCAAGTACTTATTAGCCACCCCATCTGGCAATTTTTTATTTTTTAACTTTAATTTTATTTTGTTTTGGTACTGAGAATGGAGCCCAGGGGCATTCTGTGTCTGAGTTACATCTTCATCCCCTTATCCCTTATTTATTTATTTATTTATTTATTTATTTATTTATTTATTTATTTTGGTTGGTACTAGGGATTGAACCCAGAGGCATTGTACCTCTGGGCTACACCTCTAACCCCTTTTTAAAATTTTTTATGTTGAAACAGGGTCTCATTAAATTGCTGAGTCTGGCCTCCAACCTGCAATCTCCCTGTCTCAGCCTTCCAAGTACTAGGATTACAGTAATAAGCCACCATGCCTGGCTTATTTCTTATTTGGAAATGGTCTTACTAAGTTGCTGAGGCTAACTTCAAACTTGCAATCCTCTTGTCTCAGCCTCCCAAGTACTAGGATTATAGCTAGGTGCCCACTATGCCTTGCTTATTTTCTGTTTTGGAAGAGGGTTTTGCCAAGTTGCTGAGGCTGGCCTTGAACCTGGCATCCTTCTGCCTCAGTCCTGCAAGTACTGGAATTACAGGTGTGCATCATCACACATGGCAGTCCAATTCTGAATCCCTCTCCTCCCAGAACTTCAGACTCCTTGGCTGGCCCAGACACTACACCCTGTGTCTACCACCTTCTGCCTGCACCAACAAAGTGACGGCTCCCTGGCACAACCCACAGCCCCACTTGGGAGCTCCCTGAAAGGCTGAAGTGCTGAGGCCCTGCCTCTCCCTCTGAGCGACGGTCCTGCCCTCACCAGCCTCTCAGCCACTTTGGCCACGCAGTTGCTGCTCTGCAGGCGCCACGTGTAATCTTCCCAGCGGCTCCACACTCGTATGCAGGGCTTACGGTGACGCAGGGGTAAGCAGAAGTACGGGCTGGGTCAGACAGAGAAGCATGGAGGCTTTGGGGTTGTCCTGGATGCCTATGGACCTAATGCCTCCTTCCAGTGGCTGGGAGCACTCACCCACTGCCATCCACAGGCTCCGGCTGTTGAGCAGGGATCCCCAGCTCCTCCTCCTCCTCCAGCCAGGCTCCCAGATCTTCAGACTCCAGCAGAGACTGAGCCTCCACCAGGGTGCCCTCGGGTACCTCCCCAGCCCTGGACCCTCGGCCCATTTGCTCCTCTCGGCGGCCTGCACGACCTGCCCCCAGGAGCAGCAAAGGTCAGCAGGCAACAAGTGAGGGCCAGACCCCTCCCTCAACCACTTCTGCTTCAGTAGAAGTCAGAACTCCACCCCTCACTGAGGGTCAGCAGCCTCTCCCCAGGGCCTAAGGCGTGACACTAGTGACCACCCTCAAAACAGTGACCCTCAGTGGTGTCAGCTAGACCACCCACCAATGGAAATCTCGAAGCTGATGGGCTGCGAGGCCACAGCAGAGTCAATCATGGTAGCCTCGAAGAGCACACCAAAAAGCAGGAAATCTTCACAGGGTGCCAGGGCATTCTGGGGAAGGGAGCCAGGCTGGAGTTAGCCCCCAGCCTCCCTGGGTGCCTGGATTCTGCTTCACCACGATGCCCACAGAGACACTGCAGCCAAGGCCCAGATGTCCCTGCAGGTACGCTCCCTGCATCTCTGCCCCTGGCAACCTCCACCCTTTGACCCAGGTTGGGTCTTCCCTGACCCAACCCTGATTGGTCAGTCTCCCACCACCGTACATCCTACGCAGGTCCAAAAATTGAGACACTGCCCCCGTGGGACTTAATGTGTGAGAATAGATTATGCCCTCCAGAGCTGGGAGTGACTCCAGCCGCACCTCTGGGAGGGGCAGCAGCTCCTCCACCTCCACCTCCATAGCACTAGGAATCTCAGGCCCGTCTGCACTGGAGTCCACCTGCTGCGGAACCCCTGTTGGGATCTGGCCCCGCTTGGCTTTCTTCTTCTTCTTTCTGGTGAGTTGGGACAACCTGGACCCCTGCAGGGCCTGGGGGGGCTCAGATTCAGCTCTCCCTTCAAACACCTCCACGGACACAGCCACCAGAAGCCGACCGCGGAACCAAACGCCTTGGCCAATGCCTTCATTGAGACTTTGAAGACCATCCCGGACCCCGCCGCTGGGGGGTGAGCCATAGAGGGGTATCCAGGCCGGGCCGAAGGTGGGCTTAAACCCCACTGTGGGCAACGAGAACAGGTTTTGGAGGTGAGCACAGGGCAGGTGGGTCCTAAATAAGTCTATGTTCCATACCCTTACCCCCTCCACCTCTCAGAGGGGAGGGGGGAGTTTGGAGCGGAAGTCTGGGACAACAGCTGCACACCGACAGCGGTGAATCGCACCTAGCTGCACTTCTAAACCCGCTCAGCTCCCAAAGGCGCTGCTGATTGGCGGGGCCCGGCTCTAGGGGCGGAGCCAGAGCACGGATTTGGGGCGGAGCTAAGTGTGATGGGGTAAAAGACTGCGTGAGAAGATGCACGTGCAAATCCGCAGAAAGGGCAGAGCTGGAATGGTTACCGTCGCGTTTTTGTCAACCGAGGGTGGGATTCATAGTCTGGGATGACAGGTGAGCTCCGAAGGGCAGGGCCAGCTTGGAGCAGTTTCTTTGGTAGAGTGGACCCGAGGATGGGGTTTACCGTCCGAGGCGGAACCTACCCCGGCCCTGGGCCTCTGGGGAGTTGAGACTAGCGGGAGCAGGGTCGGGGCAGACAGGGCCCCGACGACAGCCAGACACGCTCACCCGCGCGGCCCGCGTGGGAAATCTGGTTCAGGTCCAGCACATGCGTGGCAAGGGCCGTGTCAGCCAGGGGAGCGTCGTCTCGCAGCTGCAGGCGCAGGCCGCGCGTCAGCGGCGGGAAGAGCTCCACGAAGCTCAGCTGCTCGTTCCACTCGGGCGTCGTGGCCTCTCCGCGCACCGACGTCTCTCCCTGAAGGCGGCAGCGAAGACCGACCGCAAGGGGTGAGCGTGGATCCGGGCCTGAGCCGCGGCGCAGAGGGCGCTGGGGCGCCTCACCTGCTGTCCTAGGAAGGACACTCGCACGTAGGGGTCCACGAGGACGCGCTGGTCGTGCAGGGCGCGGGCCAGGCTGCCCAGCAGCCCGGGGCGCAGCGCGGGAAGGCCCTCAGCTCGGTACACGCGCACTCGCAGCCGCGCCCACGGCCTCTCGGCCCGCACCCCGCGCGGCAGGAGCAGGTTCCTAGGAGAGCCCCGAGCTAAGAGGCGGAGAGGCAGGAGTGTCCGCCGCTCCACTTCTCCGCGCCCCCAGACCACGCCGGGTCCGAATCTCCCCTCCCACGTCGCCCCAGCTCACTTCTCCAGGTCCGAACTGCGTCCTGGGCCCGGGGGTGGCAGCGGAGGGGGCAGGTCCCCGCGCGCCCTCACGGACAAGATGACCTTGACGAAGCCCTTGGTCCCCGCGCGGGTGTCTCGGGGGTCATGTAGAGGAGCCCATTTTTGATAGAAGTGGCCATCTGGGGGCAGAGGGACAGGTCAGGGGTTAGGGGACTCCGGCGGGATGCACCGGGTGGTGCTGGACAATGCGCGGGTGCCTGTGTGGCTCCGCGGGGAAGGGGAGGAGTGCGTGGAGAGGCAGCCTTCGCAAGAGACGGAGCGGGCCAGGCTCGGAAGTTAGAGCACAGGGCATGTGGGGGGTCACGCCGGGAGTCCGTTTCCCGCGTCCCTGTCCGTGCAGTTGAGACTCGGTAAGGGGAGGTTCTACACCTGGCTGTTCCAAGACGATGCCCAGGTCCATCCTGAAGGTGCCTATCCGGGTGGCCATAAAGGGGAGGGTCTGCGAATGGAAAGCCTGGGGGAAATGGTGTTAGTCCTGGCCTCGGCATCCGTCCTTTTCTGAGGGAAACCTCTCCCCACTACCCTCCCTACCGTGATCTCCAGCAGCAAGTCTTGAAGGCGAAGCCGGGTCTCATGAAATTCGAACAGGAAGTACTGGGTGGAAGTGGGAATGAGAGGTTAAGAGGTGAGAGACGGTTAGATGTGAAGGGCTCAGGGCAGCTTGCCGCACTCTCTGGCCACGAGAACAAGCTCCTGACCCCTAGCTGGTGCCGCTCGGCCCCTTTCGCTCCCGAGCCCCGCCCATCGATAGGCCCAGCCCTCGTGGCAATTGCACCCAGGCCACGCCCCTCCGGTGGGTTACTATCTGAGTCCTGCCCATTCTCTCCGACCCTTCCCCTTCCTTGGTCCTGCCCACCTCATTGTAGAAAGGGCAATTGGTCCCACGCTGTGTGGCTGTCACGCGGCTCTGCTCCCCAACCCGCACAGCCACATAGGGGTTAATGTTGACTCCTACCAGTTTCTGGGCCTCGAGCACAGTCACCCCTACCTGAGGGTGCAGAAGCGGGAGGAAAAGAAGCCAGACCTGCCTGGAGAGGGGGAGCACCTTGTGCGCATGCACAAGGGTTAGGGCCTGGGAGGAGAACAGTACCTGGAAGTCCTGGGCTCTGGACACCTGGAAGGGATCTGTGCAGACTGGCCCCCGAGCTCGGCTGCAGAGAAGCTAAGGTCAGCTCTGGATCCCTCACTCCTTGCTAACTCACACATTAGCTAGAGGCTGGGAATGAGGTCTTTTCTTCCCTCTGAACTTTTTTTTTTTGTACTGGGGATTGAACTCAGGGGCGTTCTACCTCCGAGCTACACCCCCAGCTCTATTTTTTATTCTTTATTTGGAAACAGGGTCTCACTAAGTTGTGGAGGGCCTCACTAAGCAGCTGAGGCTGGCCACGAACCCGGATCCTTGGTCTCAGCCTCCCAAATGCTGGAATTACAAGAGTGTACCATCACGCCCGGCTTCCCCCTTGAACTTTCAATTTTTTATTTTATTTCATTTTTTGTGGTGCTGGGGATTGAACCCAGGGGCATTCTACCTCTGAGCTACACCCCCAGTCCTATTTTTTATTCTTTATTTTGAAAGATGGTCTCACTAAGGGTGGACAACCTCACTAAATAACTGAGGCTGGCTGCGAACCTGCCATCCTCCTGTCTCAGTCTCCCAAGTGCTAGGATTACAAGCGTGCACCACCAGGCTCGGCCTCCTTCTGAACTTTTAGATTCTAAGTTCTTAGAAGCTTGTTTTTGCCTTACCTCTATCTCAAGCCTACACCCAGAATTTGATTCATTCCTGGAGCCCTGAACCCATTTATACATTCACAAAAAATTTATTGAGGACCTACTATATGCCGACACTGTTCTAAGCACTGGGACAGTGCTGTGAACCAAAGAGATGAAAGTTGCCCTCAAGCTTTCATCTCCTACAGTTGTGTGAACTGGTGCAACTGACCTTGAACATGGAAGTGTCTGTGCCTATGAATGACCCATGACCCCAGGATATCCACCCTTCACCCGTACCCTGGGACCTTGTTTGTGAGGCTGGATGGGTGTGGGTTTACATGTGTGAGTGGTGAGACTGACTCACAGGCAGGGTGTGGGAGCAGGTGCAAGTGGTAACCAAGTTACCTTTTTCTTCTTTTGCGGTATTGGGGATTGAACCCAGGGGCATTCTACCTCTGAGCTACATACACCTCCAGCCCTATTTTTTTTTATTCTTTATTTTGAATCAGGGTCTCACTAAGTTGTGGAGTGCCTCACTAGGTAGCTGAGGCTGGCCACAAACCCGCATCCTCTGGTCTCAGCCTCCCGAATGCTGGGAGTACAAGCGTGCGCCACCACACCCGGCTCTATTCTTTTTTTTTTTTTTTTTTTTTTTTTTTTTTTTGCGGTACTAGGGATTGAACTCAGAGGCATTCTACCTCCGAGCTATACCCCCAGCCCTATTTTTTATTTTTTATTTTGAAACCGAGTCTCACTAAGTTGCGGAGTGCCTCACTATGTAGCTGAGGCTGGCCGCGAACCCGGATCCTCCGGTCTCAGCCTCCCGAATGCTGGGATTACAAGCGTGCGCCACCACGCCCGGC
>PVLC010047701.1:0-10916 GCA_004027655.1 Graphiurus murinus
GCCCCTTGGCTCCTAAAGCCTCCATGGTTCAGGTACTTCAACCAACAACCAAGACAATCATTGTCACAGGAGAGGATTGGCTTTGAGAAATGACTCAGGTCAGCCCTAGGCCTGGAGAGGCCAATTTAAATGCTCCTGGCTCTGCTTCAAGCACATATTCCCGCTGACTCCCTTACCTGGAGCAGCAGGACAATCACAGTGCTCCTGCAGGGGAGCTGAGCCAGGCCCCCAGCCTCAGGCTGCAAACGCCATGTATCCTGCATGTAGCCCAAGCCACCCTGACCTCCCAGCCTCTGCCCAGCCCTGCATGCTGCATTCCTCCTTGTGTTGGTGCAGAGCCTGGCCAGTACAAAGTCGTTGCTCTTGTCTTATCTTCTCTTGCAGAGTCTCCCTCCCTTTCTAGAATATCAGCCAGAGAGCCCTCCTCCCTCTCAGACTCTCTCTAGCTAGCTTCCCCATCTCAAGGCATGTCTGTGACCTTTGGTAATCATTTACAGTGCCACATGGAACCCTGTATTTTGCACACAGCAAACAATGTTTCGCTTTATTTATGGTATTTGATGCTGTAAATGAAAATAAATATGGTTCTTTATAAAGCGCATTGTTTCCTCTCTTCTTTGCCATGGAAGCTTCTAAAACCTCAAACACAGGGATCGGTTTAGGAGGTCCATCTTCCCTAAACTGCTGGTGGGACTTGCACTTGTGGTGACAGGGGACTCTCTGGGGCTGCGCTGGGGCACTCTGAAATATTACCCAGGGGTAATATTTGTAAAATGTCACCAACACTTCGGGGCCAGGCTTTGGGATCTCTTCCTTGAAAACTCATGGTACTTTGCTATTCTAGATTCTGGGCAGCATAGGTAAGGGTCAGTGTGACCTCAGCAAATAGGAACAGATTGTGTTGACAACTACTTGCACCCACACCCTCACTTCCAACTTGTGGCCCTGTAAGAGAGATTTACCAATGAACTTTATAGGAATTAGGCTTCTGTAGAGCAAAGGTAGGTCTTGAACATTTCACACTGGTCCAGCTGAGTGATAAGTGAAAGGTAAGCAGGAAGGACCAGATGTCGGTCTTGGGATGGCAGTGAACACCGCAGGTGTGCTCATCAGATGCAGGGCCATTTGCCATCCTAACAGACCTCTCCTGCCCACAAAGGCTCAGGTCACTCAGCACCTTGCACTAAGAGGCTCTGCCTTCAGGGCCACTGAGTTGAGCACCATGGCAGCTTCTACGCAACTCCAGGCTGTGTTGAGGGGAAGGATTTGGAGTTTCACTTGCTAACCTAGGCAGTGCCAAAGGTGTCTGGTCCTCAGCCTCTCCAGGGAAGGATGCCTGCCATTGCCAGGCCTGATGTAGCTGGACATCCAATGATAGTATAACAAGTCACCTGTAGACTTCATGAAGGCCTGGCACTGCCAAAGGGGAAGTTCTGGGGCCCTGGTCTCCAGCTCAGCTGCTGAGACCTGGATCTGCCTTCAGAGCTATCACAGGTCAAGACCAAGGTTCCTGTACTCTTTCCCTTGCATTCAAGTATGGGCTTTAAGAACTGCAAGTCAGGTGGTGGGTTGGGCAAGTGATTCATTCCTGTATCTGTTCCACAATTATTTATCTTAGGCCTTACACAAAGTCCCTATACTTCCTGGGATTTTAGAGAGTGTATGTCTCAATATTGATGACTGATTTTCTTGTTTCTTTGTACATACACTCATTCATTTATTCAACTAACAGTTAACTGAGCATCTTCTGTGTGTGGAGAAAAAGATTAGAATGAATAAAAAGTAGACTAGGACAATCTTTTTCTGGAAAGCAATATGTCAACAATGATTACAATCCAGAAAAGGATCTTTTTTGTCTGACCTTTTGGCCCAGACAAAAATTGCCCACTCAGTGGAGCTTATGGTTTGGTTTTCATTTATGTCTAAAGTTGGATTACAGCAATATTCTCTAAAGTGTGACACCCCAAAGGATGTTTCATGAATAAAGGGTTTTGTAGTCACAGAGTTTGAGAAATGTTTTGTACTAGTCTTGACAGTCCTTTTTAACCTTGGGGATACACTCAGAGCTTTCATTAACATGTTAAGTCTCTGAAGAGTAATGAAGTTGAAATCACTGTTCATGTCAGTTCTCTATACCTACTTGGAGATTTTATTGGGTTTTGTTTGTTTGTTTTTGTTTGGTTTGATTTGGATATCCATTCTACATAAATAGTGCTTGGAAGAATATTCTTTAATCCAGAAGCACTGGATTAAAGACTTAATATTCTTAAAGTAAAATAATAGAATTAAATATTAAGTAGAATTTCCTAGCACTGCAGAATAACATATATACAAGTATTAAATATCAGACCATAGGGTGATTCTCTCAATTTAAAAACCTCTAAGATAAAATATTATATAGTAAGATGAGACAAATCTGACTATACATTTTAAACAGCATAGTAAAAATTAAAATATTAACTAGGCAGGGGGAAAAATCTGAGTTGAATGTAATAACAAAGATGTTCAGTGCCATGGTATTTAAAGAATTCATTGAAAGTGAGTGTTCCTGGGCGCCTCCCACAGTCTAAGTGATTAGTTAATATTTATTGAGTAAAGACTTGATGATAAACAGGTGAAGGCTATGAACAAATAATTCCCACTTAAGCAAATTTTAAAAGTAAACACTGAAAAGAAGAAGCACTCACAAAAGTGTTCTCTCTTGACTTCTAAAGGAATGTAAATTAATTATGCTGCACTCCCCAAATTAGTAAAGAAAAAAGAAAGTGAAATCAATTATAAAGGAAAAAATATGAACTTAGTAAAAGCAAACTGGGACAATATTTTTCTGAAAAGCAATATGGCAACAATGGCTAAGATCCAGAAAAGGGCTCTAACCTCTTGGCCCAGTAAATTTATCTCCCTCCTACCCCAGGGAATTTATCTTAAGGAAATCACCTAGCAGAAGAACTAAATCTCTAATGTGGTTAGACTACTAAGTAGCATAAGTAGGTCCACCAGAGTGGGTGAGCTGTTCTCTGTGAACACATTTATTTTTACAACATTTTTTAAAAGTTCCTCAAATAAGTAATAGAAGTTTCTGCTTCCTTCACGGCCCCAGTGGAGCCTTGTCTTTGAGTCAGGCGCTGGCCCAAGCACTTAAAGCCCAATTCCTCATTAGCTTTTCACCTCCTCGTGGCCACCTCGAGGCCAGTGCTGATTGTAAGAAGATCCTATCAAAACAGCTCCCTTGATACTAGGGAGGCGAGTGCACAGAGACCTCTTCAACCATGAAGGAGCAGAGAGGCATGAGGGCCCAGGCTGGGAGCCAGCGGCCTGCTCCGAGGGAGACCTGGGTGTGTGGTGAGGCCCAGGACTTGACCAGAGTCCTGGCTTTGACCCAGCACTTTGTTCTGACTCAGTGGCATGTGCAAGCCCCCTCAGCGAGCCTGGCCTTGGGTTTTGGGAATGTGGGACTGCTGAGCCTGGCACTTGGGGTAAGCCACAGTGCTTTGCCGAGTTCCCAATAGCACTTCCCTGGTTTTGTACAGAGGAATGCGTCAGGGAAGACTCTCTTCAGACATTCTGGGCTCAGGACACCTGACAGAACTTCCACAGGTTGGGGATTAGACAGGGGGCTAGAACATGAGGGCAGGGATCCTTGTGCCTTTTGAACACTCAAGTAACCCCAACAGGGAGAATGCATGGTGGGCCCTCAATAAAGACTTATAGATCTCGGCTCTCCAGCCTGGGTCTCAGACTGGAGAGGGTGCTTGGGCTAGGGAAGGTCCTTCTGGCACTCTGGGCGGCACCATCTGTTTCTCTCTGAGTCCCCAGCCCTCTTACAGGCAACCAGCCACCTCCCTTTAGGTCCCCAGGCCTCAGCTCTGAAGAAAAGCTCTGGCCATCTGCCCTCAGGACTTGAGTTGTCTCTAGGGAGCGCCTGAGTCTGAGCCAAGAGGGCGCACAGCCCTGGCTCTGTTTCCAGCCACCTACCACCACCTCCACCTGGACTCTGCCAAGAATCACCTGGGCATCTCCAGCCCAAATTTCCATCTCTAGCCCTGATTTCTCTGAAACGAGCTCCACTCTTGGCCCTTCCCACGGCTGGAAGCAGCAGCTCCTCTCTCCGTGTGGCTCATCCCCTGGGATCATTCTTGATTCTGCTTTCGCTTGGCCTCACACCCAATCCATCCGCAAGTTCCAAGTGCACCCAGAACCCATCCACTTCTCATGCTCTCCACGCACCCTCGCCTCAGCCACTGTCATCCCTTCCCAGGGTACCGCAGTGGCCTCCTGCTCCCACCTTCGCCCCTCAACCTATTTTCAACACACAACTGGAGTGATCTTTAAGTTGGTCTCTCTTCTCTCTGCTCAGAACTCTCCCACAGCTCGCCAGCTCGTACACCATAAACACCAAAGCCGTACAGAGGATTCAGAGGGCTTGCTGCAGTCTGGCCCTGTGCTCTGACCTCCCTCCTTCTTCTCTCCATCACACACTCTGTCCCAACCACACTGGCCTCCCCTGACCCCCAGCACACTCTGTCTTAGAGCCTTTGCGCTAGCTGTTCCCCCTGCCAAGAACACCCTTCCCAGCATCCACATGGCTGACCCTGTCCTTAGCTCAAGTCAGTTCATGTGTCCCACTCATGGGGACGTCTGCTTTAACTACTGCAGCCGCCCTGCTCCCCTGACCTACCAGAGAGTTTTCCCATAGCATTTATCGCCTTCAGCCAGGTCATGTAGTCCACTCATTTACTGTGTATTGTTTACTTCTGTTTTCCTCTGAGATAGAACACGAGGGCAGGGATCCTTATGCCTTTTGAACACTCAAGTAACCCCAACAGGGAGAATGCATGGTGGGCCCTCAATAAACACTTGTAGATCTCTGCCCTCCGGCATGGGTCTCAGACTGGAGAGGGTGCTTGGGCTAGGGAAGGTCCTGCTTCAGGAGGAAGACCCAGCAGAGGGCAGGGGGACAGTGTGCACCCTGCTGCCTCTGCAGGGCCCTCTGGTTGTGAGAAGGGGCCAGCACAGCTGCTGGACCCCTGCACCTAGGCATGAGGGTGGCTCACCCTGACTGTGACCTCCTGAGCCTTGTCATTCTGCAAGTGTAATCAAGACCAAGCAGGGCTGCCTACCCAGCACCAGGGCCCACCCCAGATACAGTTAAGGAAGCCAGCTCAACTGTTGGGCCTAGAAGTGCTGAAAAATTAGGTCTCCCTTCCCCACTTCCCCAACCCACACCAGGCCCAGCCAGGCCAGAATACCATGCCAGGGTGTCAGAGACCCCATCAGGAGCTTGTCCTGGGGACTAGAAGGGGGTTACCTGCTCAGGACTAGAACAGGCTGCTGCCCTGGCCAAGGCCATAAGCAGGGCCAGGAAGGACATGGTCCTGAGGCTACAAACTTTCCTGTGTTACTGGGCTGACTTCCCAGAGACTTGGAGCTTTCCACCCACTTCTCTTGGAGAGCACAGGTGTCAGTCCCACCTATGCTCAACACTGGAGGCTCAGCGTTGACTGGGCACAGTGCCTATTAGTGGCAGAGGAGAGGTGGGAAGAATAGAGGGTCCAAGAATGAAGGCCCCAAACTGGCTACTATTAGCAAAAGCCCAGCTTCCTCACTGCTCTGGAGCTGCAGAGCTGGACCTGAGCTCCTCCCACACCTGTCCAAGCTTGTGGCTTCCCTCTGGTTTGCGTTTGGTCTTCGCAGCAAGACTGTTGCTAAGGCCACTATCTCCCAGGTTTCGGCAGCAGAGGGTGTGCCTGTGTGTCTACACAACTGCATCACACAGGACTGCAGGGTACCTGGCAAGAGTGCAGCTGGACTGGGCAGTCTGGCCCCAGGAACCAGCACCAGCCAGCAGTTCATTCATCCCCAAAGTATTCATCTGTGGATACTCTATTCCCATCAATATGCCCCACAGATCCATTCTGAGACATTTGTACCTGTATCTTTAAAGGGCCATGCACCACAGGACCTGGCATGGACAAATCTTCCTCCCAGAGCAATTGTGACATCAGCCCTACCGCTCTGCTGGGGGCTTGTCAGTGATCCCTCACTCATCACAGTCCATCTTCTAAAAGGTTAGGAGACTGTTCTGTCTGTGCTTAGAATCCCAGGCATCTTCCTGTTGGAAGCCAGATTTTCTCCCAGCCCTTCCTCCTTTCCCCTTCCCCATTCCCTTGCAACTGGTTTCCTGTTAGGTTTGACCAGTGGCTGCACTGGTGGGAGATGGGGGTAGGATCCTGGGAGAATCCCGGGAGTTCTTCCCGCCGGCGCTGCAGCAGTGGCCAGGCCCCTGGGCTCTAGCCACCCCAGCCCTTCCTGCTCACAGTGACTTCCCCATGGGTAGCCACACCATTCCCATTGGGCTCCCCGGCTCTTCCAACACCTTTGTGACTGGTGCCTGCATTACCTTTCTTCTGTTCCTGGCTTGGGCTCCATCTTCCTGATGGCATCCACCCACTTTCTCTTTCAACCTTCGTCTACAGAGAGAATAGGGGACATAACAGCAGGGCGAGTTTCTCCAAGCCCAGCAACAGAAGTGGCTCTGGACAATTCCTCTGAGCCTCAGTTTTCTTGCCTGTAAAAATGGGGTTAATAACAGTCAGGAGAAGACGTGTTGCTTTGTTGTCTCCCTGGGTTCTGGGCCGAGCAGAAGAGTCTTCAGATGAGTAGAATACAGGAGCGCCTTTTACTGCAGAGCCAAGGCAGAGCCAGGAAAGGGCCTTGGGATTTGGCTGCTGGGGGTGCTGTGTGAGAGCAGACCTTTCCCAGACACTGGGGCTCTGCCCCTTCCCAAACTTGGAGGTGGGCCTGGCCCCAGAACTAGAATTCCTGGAGTCTCCCCTGTCCCCGGGGAACAGGGATTTGGCCAGGGCACTGAGAGGAGGCTTGGTTCTGAGCAGACCTGCTTCCCCCCAGTGGGCTTGGCTGCTCTGGGAGGTGTGGTTCCTTCTCACCCCCTCCCACACTCCCCTCCTGGTACCCCCAAGCCCCGTTGTAGTCCTGGATTCTCCCTGAGTGCAGATAACTTCAGGTAGTCTTAAGATGCAGAGCAGCCAGCCTGGAGAAGGCAGGGACAGGTGGCAGTGTGGGTACAGTACAGGTGAACACCTGGTCCCTGGCCAGGGCCACACCGTGAGCACCGCTCTCTGGGTCAGTAGCAGCCCATCAGCTGCAGAGACGCCGGGTGCTGTGCACTCCCCCGATGCCCAGCTGGTACTCTCCTCAGCTCCACTTTCCTCCACTCGTGCAGGGATGACACCGTCCTCTTTGGTTTGCCAAGGTCAAAGGTGATGGGCACTGGATAGCGAGCCGATATTACTTTGTTGTCATTAGTTGCCCTTCAGGCACTAGTACCAGTCCCACCAGTCCTCCAGCAATCAGGGTTTGCGTGTGGACGGGAGCTCTCTGGGGAACAAAAGACTTGACTGGAGATGTTTACTCCTGGTGTGGCACTGAGCTCCAGAAACCAGTCGGTACCCTATGGCGGGACAGAAGCAGGGGAGAGGCGTGTCCTGCTTCGTGGTTTGCCTTGGCAAGCTGGTGAGAGAGCGCAGAGGAAGTACCTGTTTCTTGTCCACAGTCTCTGCCTCTTGGCACCCTATCCTGATCCCCCACTGATGTCCAGTCTCCACTGTGAGACACTCTGGCCCTGCTTGTCGCTGTGGTACTGAGGGACCATTGATCAGCCATGCCTTCCACCCCTCAGGAGCAGGGGATGGAAGGGAGGTGGTAGATAGAACACTTATCCTGTTCCAATCCTCAGTCCTGGCAAAGCCGAAACTCTCCAGAAGGAAGAAAGAGAGCCAGGCACGGTGGTGCATGCCTATAGTCCCAGTTATGGGTGAGGCTTGAAGGATCACAAGTTTGGGGTCAGCTTGGGCAACTTTAGCAAGACCCTGTCTCAAAATACCAAAAAATAAAAAAATTTAAAAATTTTTAAAAAGGCTAGGATTATAGCTCAGTGGTAGAGTGCCCTTGAGTTCAATCCCAAAGCAATAAATAAATAAATAAATAAATAAATAAATAAATAAATAAATAAATAAATAAATTTAAAAAAGAGAATGAGAAAGCAGGACCCAAGGTGGCTCTGCAGGTTTGGTGTGGCTGGCTCTAGAGGTTTGATCTGGTGCAGCACAGCCTGGATCAGCTCACCTCAACCACCTGCTGCCACCTCACACTGCCGTGCTTCCCTCACCTCTGTCCCTGCACTCCCCTCCTCTCTTCCCCAGTCCACCTTCTACTCTGCCAGAGTGTCCTTTCTGTGAGTCTCACCTGATGATGACAGGCCCCAGGCCCCAGCAGTGGTTAGTCTTGCAGAGAAACCCACCCTTTAACTTGCCACTGGAAGCCCTTCTTGGTTGGAGGTCCAGGGAATTGTGTCCCACTGGTTTTCTGCTGTGCCCTCCTGCCCTCCAGACACAAAGACTTATTTTTGGCTCTCATGTAGACAGCAGCTGCTTCCCACCTGACTTTTGCTCCCGAGGCCCGCTCCTGAAAGCACCACCTCCCCTCTATCCCAAATCCTGCCCCGTCTTCAAGCCCAGTTAAAAATGGTGCCTTCCACCCAAGTGTCTACTGCATGGAAGTCAGGTCTCTGTCCCCTCCCACCTTTCTCTCTCTCTTAGATGGTTTACCTTATAATTTAGACATCTATGAATCTCTATCTAGACAGAGAGAGGTCCTTAAAGTCCGGGATCATGCTAGGCTGATTCATCTCCCCATCCCCAGCATAGGCCTTGGTCAGAGGAGGATGCGGCAACATTTGTTAGATGTATGAGTATTGGGCACGTGGCTGACAGGCCCCACAAGCACACCTGTTCTCAGATACAAGTTGGTGTACAGTCAGTCCCTGCCACAACGATGCTATCTAACAAGCCCCCCAAGTCCCAGTAGCTTGTAGCCTCTGTTTTCTTGCTCATGGATCTGTGGGTTGGCTGGATGGCTCTTCAGGCTACAGATCTAAGGGTGGACTAGGTTCCTGTGAAACTGACCAGGCTGGGCTCCAGGCCATAGGTTGGCTCCAGGTCTGTGTCATGTGCCCCCAATCCGAAGGGGCAGCAGCCATCTAGAACAATCTCTTTTCATGGTGACCTGGCAGGAGAGTGAGTGACAAGCTGAACCAGCATGCCACCTAAGGCCTCTGCCACCTCACCTCCACGAATTTCCACTGCTCCACACAAGTCTCATAGCCAAAACCCATGTCAATGGGGCAGGGAGGTGTACCCCGCCCACACTAGTGGGGAGGACTGCATGGACACAGGACAGTGTAACTCGGTTACAGGCAACAAGTGGAGGACTGGGGACATATTCCAGCCCCAACTCCAAGAACAAAGGCCACATGCCTGGGCATCCATTTGGGGATTTCTTGTAATCAAGGACAGACTGGTTCCTATCCTCTGAAGGAACTTACGACCATGTGCTGGTATCTTAACCACTCCAGGCTTCAGTTTTCTCAGCAGGATAATAATACTGCTTTTCTCAGAAGACTGGGCAAGTTTGATCAACTTCATACATGTAGAACACTCAAACAATTCTTAGTGTCTATTGAGAACTCAACAAAAGTAAGCTGCTGCTGCTCTTACCACTACTGCCGCCATCATCCTCATCATATAACAAGGTGTGCAATAATATTCCTCAAATGTCTCCCATCCCCAGTTCCACTGACACATGTATAGACATGTGTGCACACAAGCAAATTTGCACATACATCAGGGGCTGCAAACTAGCAATCCACTGGCTTGGACTGTCTTGTAGATGTGTATCATTTGACCTGTATAAATATTTTTTAAAAAGTCATTTCACATAAAAATCAGAATTTCTTGAGCTGTCTTTGCAGGTGGGAAGTAGATGACATCTCCCAGAGAGAATCTGTGGGGTAGAAAGAAGAGAGGGCTCTGAAAGCATGAAGAACCAGTAAAAGACAGGATGGTTGAGCTGGAACATGTGGAGAAGCCCAGAGAAAAGGTGTCAGGGGTCATAGGAGAATTCCGAAGGCCTGAGAATTGGATTTAACAAGGAGGTCCTCAGGGACTTTGCTGGGGTCAGTTTGGCATATACATGGCAGGATAGGAATTGATTTAAAAAACAAACAAACAAATAGAGAAAGTGAGTGAAGCAAAGTCTTCCAAAAAGATTGACTGGAAAGGAGGACAGAAGAAGAAAGAATAAGGTGGGGGAGGGGGATGGGATTAAAAAGGGAAGTTCTTAAAACAGAAGTGCCTTCAAGGGTATTTAAATTAAATACTGATGGAGAAGATCCAGTAGGCTTTTAAAAACACAGGAAAGAGAACAGATTATGACCCTTATTTGGGGATTATGGGTGAGAGCAAGCCAAGCTTAGCTAAGGTCTTTAGCTTAGAAAGGGAAAAGGACACCTGGTCTACTGTGATCAGAGAAGTGGCCGCCCATCCTGTTAGTGGCCAAGATGTAGCTCCTCACACATTAACCCATTCAACAGGTATTCACTGAGCATCTACTCTTTACCAGGTCAAATCCTAACAACAAATGAAATGGGCAAAAAATCACTGTTTACATTCTAGTCCTGGGAGAAAGACAATAAACAAAATAAGCAAAGAATATGGTATAGTTTCTTAGGAGGTGAGATGCAGTGTGAGCAAAAATTCAGAGCAGTGGAGAGCGCTGAGGGTGTGGACCGCCATGTCCAACAGGGTGGTCAGGGGAGGCTCGCTGAGAAGGGCATTCAACCAGAGACTTGAAAGTACCAGAGGAGGGCAGCTTCTAGCAGAGGCAAGAGCAGCGCAAGGGGCCTGTGGTGCTTGGGCACCTGCCCAGGATGCTGAGGAGTAGCAAGAGAAGGACAGGTTGGATCAGAGAGGGCCAGGGGCTGTAGAGGAGGTAGGACACAGAGACCACTGGGGGCCAAATCGGGTAACTGTTCAGCTTTACCTCCTGGTGGAAGGAGG
>PVLC010047702.1:0-11010 GCA_004027655.1 Graphiurus murinus
GGGCACCAGGCTGGCTGACAAAGAGAGGCCCATGGCTACACTCTGGGCTCAGGGCAGCGACCAGGAGGAACAACAGGCAGAATGAACGGGCAAGAGCCTTCTTGGTCATCAGAGGAACGTCGGGGACCACGGGGCTGGAGGACAGGGCGTCGGGTCGGGTAGGAACCACTGTAATCCTGGCTCCCTGCCCCTCTCCCCAGCACCCCGACGGCGCAGGCGCAGAGAAGAGCGAGCTCCAGGCCTACATCGCTCAGTGCCAGGACAGCCCCACCTCCGGCAAGTTCCGCCGCGGGAGCGGCTCTGCCTGCAGCCTGCTGTGTTGCTGCGGAAGGTTCGAAGCCCGGGTGGGTCGGGCACTGGGGGCTGGGGCTTCAAGTCGAGCGAGCCAGAAGGAACTGACGGCCCTCCTCGCTGCTCTCTCTTGCAGGGACACCATGGAGGACCACCCGCTGCTGGTGAATTGAGGACTTGGACTGCCCCAGGACTTTACCCCGCCGAGTGCGGGAACCCCTGCTTATTTATTTTAAGAGTTTGCTTTTAAGGATCGGCTCCCTGCCGCGCCCTTTGGGGGGGCCTGGGCCAGTCAGGTCGGACACTGGGAAGGGGAGGGGGGAATAGGGTGGGTAATAAATAAACGAGAAAATAAACTTGTGTTCTCCTTTCCATCCAGCGGGAGGGGCGTCTCGTGCTTTAAAGGTCGGCCCCTTTAAGGCACTGCCACGTTTAGTGTGGCGGGCTGGGCAAGACCTTCCAAGCATGGCGGCGGGGGCGGGGCGGGGGCGCACCCTGCGGCGAATAATTTAAAGGGGCCGCGCCCGTGGTGCCGGGAGGAAAGCTAGCGGTGTTGGCGCAGAGTGGACTCCGGCTGCGGCCCCTGGGTGAGTCCGGGTTTCCATCGGCCCAGGAAGGGCGTCCATGGGTGGTTCGAGGGTGGTTGGAGAGATTTGACTTTCTTAGATCTGTTCTGATTCCCGATAGCTCTGCACTTTCTGCTGCTCCCATCCCCCCAGTTCCCTGCGGATGTTGCGGCTCCCGTAGCCCGGTGCGCCCTGGGGTGGAAGGGGATGATTAGTCATCCGAGAATTTTCCAGGTAACGTCTCAGGGCCCCACGATTGATCTAAATTCCCATTAATTTTCTGGCGGCGCCAGAAATTTGCTCAGCGTCCCAGAAGAGTCCTAGTAATATGCCAGCATCGCTCGGCATCTTCCCAAGAGTCACGACTTCCTCCCCAGGACCCCCGCCACACGCCCACCCAGCTCCCGGTGCAGTACTCCTGCATTGCTCTGAGTCTCTGGTAACTTTCCAGTGCTCCTCCCCGCGCAGCAATCCCAGCGTCCCTGGTTACGCCTCCCAGCAATGGCGCCAGCTGGCTCCCAGAGTCCGAGCGATGCTACGCACCTCCAGAGACCCTATAACTTCACTAGTGCGTGATAGTTAATCCCCGGAGTAAAACAGCGACACCTTGGGAGTCCACCCCACCCGAGGCATCCCAGGACTCTTCCGAGACCCCGGTATCACCAAAGCACTCCTTCCCCGGGATCCTCCGACTGTACTCCAGCTCGCCCCAGCTCTGGGTCCTCCAGGGGTCAGGCCTGGGTCGGGAGCCAGGTGTCCAGCTCTCGCCCCAACCCCGTGCCTTTGCAAGCCCGTTTTCCTGGGGTGGAGCATCCAGTCTTCGCAGAGAGTAGGGGAGCTGCAGCCTAGGGTCGTCGGTGTGTCAAGACTGATTGATTAGTCCTGCGGAGGGCAGAGGCCGGGGAGGGGGCCACTAGCCTGAGGGGCCATGCCCTGCGGGGGCCCGCCCGAGGACTGTTGACTGTGTGCTCGGACAGCTACCCTTTGGCCCCGGGGTGGGGTCGGGCGGGCGGGGCGCCTGGTCCGCCCAGTGAGTAGGTGCGCCCTACCCGGAAAGAAGCAGGACCCTGCCTCACGCCTTGGCCAGGGCCGGGAGGTCAGTTTTCCCCGTCCCTCTGTCCCGCAGCGACCCTCAGGCCGTTCCCAGCCGACTCCAGGTGAATGGCGAAGTCAGCCTCGACACAGGTACCCAGGGGGCGGGGCTTGTCCCAAGGGGCGGGACCTGGGGATCGGGCAGGCCCAGGTTGACGACCTGCACCGGTTCCTGCTGCTCCTTGATTCCCCAGGACTCCGGGCTATCCGACTTGCCCAGCCTCAGGCAGCCGATGGAGGCCCCGCTGCAAACCGGAATGGTAAGTGTTGGGATTGTACGGGGACTACAACTCCCGGCATGCTCAGCGCGCACCATCGCGGGCCTGGGCCTGCGAGAACGAGACTTTGTTCAGGCGGGACTACATCTCCCGGCGTGCACCGCGGGGCCGCCGAGCGCCAGGGTAGAGTCGTGCTTTGGGGGAGGGGGTCGCACTGGCCCATTCTGCAGATGGGGACACCGAGTCACGAGCTGAATGCGACCTCCTCGGGGGCGGAGGTGATGCTGCGGGATGCGACCCGGGACGTCCTGGCCTCCGAGGAGGGCTTGGCGGGGCGGATATGCGGTGCGCAGCCGGTTCCGTTCGTCCCACAGGTGCTGGGCGTGATGATCGGGGCCGCGGTGGCGGTGGTGGTCACGGCGGTGATTATCCTGCTGGTGGTGCGGAGACTGCGAGTGCCGAGTGAGGACCCGGAGGGCCCCCTGGGGAAGGCTTTGGGGTGGGGAAGCTGGAAAGCTTGGGTGGCGATTCTCTGGAGTCTGCGCAGAGCTCGGAGTGCCCCTCTCCCCTCCGATCCCCAGAAACCCCAGCCCCGGATGGCCCCCGGTATCGGTTCCGGAAGAGGGACAAAGTGCTTTTCTATGGCCGGAAGATTATGCGGAAGGTGAGTGCAGGACCCCTGCCGGCCGCGCTGACCACAAGAGGCCCTGCCCCTTCCCTATTTACACTTTACTCTTAGTGAACACCCTTTCCCCCTTGAGTAAGGCCCCTGGGTCTGGCTCCTCTCTCAACTGACCCTTCGTCCCTTTAATTCCCCCAGGTGTCGCAGTCCACTTCATCCCTAGTGGATGCCTCTGTCTCCACTACTTCCCGGCCACGCATGAAGAAGAAACTTAAGATGCTCAACATTGCCAAGAAGTAAGGCTGTCTGGGTGTGCTGGCGCTGGGTCTGTCTCTGGGGCCTTTTGAGTGATCGGCGTGCACCAGAGTGTCTATGGACTGACTTCAGTGTCTTCTCATGTTGGAGAACATCTCTTCTGAGGGGCTACCTCAGACCTCTCCTATCCCAGACACACCACTGCTGGGATCTGTCCCTTGAAGCCCATGTCAGTGGTCTTTCCCTCCCACAGGGCTATCACCAAAGGCTATTTGCCATATGTTTAGGGGTCTAACCTGGAGTCTTCCTGTCCTGGGAGAAGGGTCAGTTCCTCAGCTCAGGATCTGCAGGGTCCTTGGCTTACGTGATGGAAAAGAATTTCAGCACGCACCAGTCAGAGACATAGACAGAGGTTTATTTAGAAAAGTAAGGAAACCACGTTCAAGGAGGGAACACAGACCATCTCCAGAGGAAGAGAATTGTTTTGGGAATGCAGGGCTCTTCCTTTATAGAGGACTTTTGTGAGTGGTGGGCAGCTGGTGAGTTCCACATGAGGGAGATGAGCTGGCTTCCTTGATTTACCAGCCCTTTTAAGGATTTGGGCCTTAGCCAGGCATGGTGGTGCATACTTATAATCCCAGTGCTTGAGAGGCTGAGACAGGAGGATCGTAGGTTCCTGGCCAGCCTCAGCAACTTAGTGAGGCCCTCTGTAACTTAGTGAGACCCTGTTTCAAACTAAAAAATAAAATAGGGCTGGGAGTGTTGCAGGTAGAATGCCCTTGAGTTCAATCCCCAGCACCACAAAAAGGAAAAAGAAAAAAAAAACTTGGGCCTAGACTTCTCATACATTTTGTAGGCTAAGAAAATATATACACCAATTAACTGGATATATAGTGCTAATATTTACTGAACTTCAGGAATTTAGGTCTGAAGGAAAACAGATCTGAAGGGGAGGGCCATCATGAAGTTTTTAGATTTAAAGCTATGGTCTAGCTGGGCATGGTGGCCCACACTTGTAATGCTAGTACTTGGGAGACTGAGACAGGAGGATCGCAGGTTCCTGGGCCAGCCTCAGCAACTTAGTGTGGCCCTCTGCAACTTAGTGAGACCCTGTTTCAAAATAAAAAACAAAATAGGGCTGGAGTGTAGTTCAGAGGTTAAATACCTCTGAGTTCAATCCCCAATACCACACACACACACACACATACACACACACACACACACACACAAAACAAAACTCAGGACACCTGGGCACAGTGACACATGCCTGTAATTACAGTACTTGGAAGGCTGAGACAGGAGGATGGCAGATTTGACGACAGCCTCAGCAACTTAGTGAGACTCTCAGCAACCTAGCAAGACCCTGTTTCAAAATAAAAAATAGAGTGTAGCACAGAGATAGAATGCCCTTGGATTCATTTCCCAATACAAAACAAAACAAAAAACAAACCACAAAGCTGGGTGCTGTGGCACCCCCCCTCCTCCATAAACCCAGTACTTGGGAGGCTGAGACAGGAGGATTGTGAGTTCAGCCTCAACAACTTAGACCTTCAGCAACTTAATGAGGCCATGTTCAAAATAAAAAATAAAATAGAGCTGGGAGTGTAGGTAAAATGCTCCTGCATTCACTGCCTAGTACAAAAAAAGGAAACTCAGGTGACTTAAAAATAGTATATAGCTGGGCGTGGTGGCACACACTTGTAATCCTAGTACTTGGGAGGCTGAGACAGAAGGATCACAGGTTCCTGGCCAGCCTCAGCAACTTAGTGAGGCCCTGTGTCAAAATGAAAAATAAAATAGGGCTGGGGGTGGAGCTCAGAGGTAGACTGCCCCTGGGTCCAATCCCCAGTACCTCAAACCCCCTCCCCACACACACACATCTCCCATGTGCTGGGATTACAAGCATGCACCACCACGCCCAGTTACACAAATACATTTAATTATGTTGTACTATAAAAAATGAGGTAGAGTTAGGCATGGTGACACATATAATCACAGTTTCAGAGCCAGCCTCAGCAACTTAGTAAAGCTGTCAGCAACTTAGTAAGACCCTGTTTCAAAAAATAAAATAAAATATTGTTGGGGGGGGTATAGCTTGGAGGTAGAATGCCTCTGTGTTTAATCCCCAGCGGCATATGCACATACACACCCATAAACAAAAACAAAACAAAAAGGTAGGTCAACTTCCACAGGGAATTCTAGTGCATTTCTTTTTAGTTTAACTTACAAGGTCTTTGCAAAGAGCCGAGATACTGCATCTGGGGTCTTAGGTTATGGAAGCAATCTTAGAGCCATGCTGACGTCAGGTTGGCTATCTTAGGAATCTGCTCTGTACTTTTGGAAAGACTCCCATGGTCAGGACTCCCATGATCAACAGAATTAGGCTTTTTAGGGTCTGTGCATATCTTGGAAGCTATGCCAGGGGTCTTCCATTGAAATTAGCGGGTCTAGCCAGGCATGGTGGCACACACTTGTATCCTGGTACTTGGGAGGCTAGACATGAGGATTGCAGGTTCACAGCCAGCCTAAGCAACTTAGTGAGGCCCTCCATAACTGTGAGACCCTGTTTCCAAATAAAAAATAAAATAGGCCTGGGGGTGTAGCTCAGAGGTCAATCCCCAGTACCAAAGAAATAAAAAATATAAGTAGAGGGTAAGCCGGGTGTGGTGGCGCACACTTGTAATCCCAGCATTTGGGAGCTGAGACCAGAGGATCCAGGTTCTCAGCCAGCCTCAGTTACCCAGTGAGGCACTCCGCAACTTAGTGAGACCCTGTTTCAAAATAAAGAATAATGCCGGGCACGGTGGCGCACACTTTTAATCCCAGCATTCAGGAGACTGAGACGGGAGGATCCGGGTTCACAGCCAGCCTCAGCTACCTAGTGAGGCACTCCACAACTTAGCGAGACCTGGTTTTAAAATAAAGAATAAAAAATAGGGCTGGGAGTGTAGCTCGGAGGTAGAATGCCCCTGAGTTCAATCCCCAGTACCGCAAAAATAAAGAAAGAAAGAAAGAATAAAAAATAGGGCTGGGGGTGTAGCTCAGAGGTAGAATGCCCCTGAGTTCAATCCCCAGTACCATAAAAAAAAGTAGAGGGTACACCTCAGCAGCCTACAACGAGTAGAGGGGCAATCTCAGACTTTATATCAGGGTTCATGAATATTTTCTACAAAGGGCCAGGTAGTAAACATGTTGGGTTTTGCCGACCACGCGTAGTTTCTCTCCTGCTTACACAGCTTTGTCATTGAAGCAGGAACACTACCGCAGATAATGAAACAGCGTGGCCATGTGCAGTACAACTTTATTTATACAAATCGGTGGTCAGCCTGATCTGGCCAGTGGGCCAGAGTTTGCTTGGTGTTAGGGTTAGGGTTAGGGAAGGCAAGGACTATTGGGGAGACTTAGGGTCCCTATGCCACCCCTCTGCTCACCAGGATCCTGCGCATCCAGAAGGAGACCCCCACGCTGCAGCGGAAGGAGCCCCCGCCTGCAGTGCTGGAGGCCGACCTGACGGAGGGCGACCTGGCCAACTCCCACCTGCCCTCTGAGGTGCTGTACATGCTCAAGAACGTCCGGTCAGTGCCGGGGGTGCGGGCTGTGTGGAGGGCCTATGGCACCGCGGCTGTCCTCACCTCCTCCCCACCCGCACCGTCTATTCACAGGGTGCTGGGCCACTTCGAGAAGCCGCTCTTCCTGGAGCTGTGCCGACACATGGTCTTCCAGCGGCTCGGCCAGGGGGACTACGTCTTCCGGCCAGGCCAGCCCGACGCCAGCATCTACGTGGTGCAGGACGGACTGCTGGAGCTCTGCCTGCCGGGGCCTGTGAGTGGGGCGCTGGGTGCGGTGGACCTGGGGCAGGCACTGGTTGGTCCATGGGGGCAGAGTCTTTGAGGTGCATAGCCAGAAGTCAGGGCATCAGAGACCATTTGGGGATAACAGCGAGTGAAATGTAGAAGGTAGCTGGGCGCAGTGGCCTATGCCTGTCATCCCAGTACTGAGGAGGCTGAGACTAGAGGATTGCAGGTTCGAGGCCAACCTCAGCAACTTAGCAAGACCCTCAGCAACTCAGGGAGACCCTGTTTAAAAATGAAAAGGAGAAGCAAAGCATGGTGACACACACCTGTAATCCCAGTACTTGGGAGGCTGAGACAGGAGGATCAGAGGTTCAAGGCCAGCCTTAGCAACTTAATGAGGCCCTCAGCAGCTTAGCCAGACCCTGTTTAAAAATAAAAAGTACCAAGGTTGTAACTCAGAGGTAGAATGCCCCTGGGTTCAATCTCCAGTACCAAAGAAAGGCAGAAGGCAGCTGCTGGTCAGGAGGTGGTGTGGGTGGGAAGCTGGCCGCCAGGGTCAGGTCAGCACTGGTCAGTGGTCCCCGTGTCTCAGGACGGGAAGGAGTGTGTTGTAAAGGAAGTGGTCCCCGGGGACAGCGTCAACAGCCTCCTGAGCATCCTGGATGTCATCACGGTGAGTGGCCAGCTGTGGGCAGTCCGGCTGGGGCTGGGGCTGCTGGGGTTAGGGGGCGGCTGGGGTAGAGGACCGGCCGTCCCTGATTGGCCCGGGCACTGCTGGTGCTCCCCAAGGGCACCGACAGGGGGAAGGATTCGGGGACTGGTAAGTGGCAGACAGTCCCTCACCTGGCTCTCTTGGTGCCGGCTCCTGATCCAGGGTCACCAGCATCCCCAGCGGACCGTGTCTGCCCGGGCAGCCCGGGACTCCACCGTGCTGCGGCTGCCTGTGGAGGCTTTCTCTGCCGTCTTCACCAAGTACCCAGAGAGCTTAGTGCGGGTGGTGCAGGTCAGCGGGCCTTTCATCCCCCTCCTCCCGCCCCTGCCCCCACCCATCTCTGGCCTCAGAGCTCTGCAGGCTGTGGTTATTCTGTGCTTATCGCCCCTGAGCAGCTGACCTGACTCCTCCCATTTACTGCCCTGGGCCTCTGCTAAGGCCTTGCCCACCATCCTGGCCCCGCCCACCGCCTCCATCCTGGGGCTGCTGACTCCTCCCATTAACTGCCTCCGCCCCAGCCCTCCCCAGCTCCGGCCCCGCCCACAGCCCCGCCCCTCCGGGCCACGCCCCTCCCCACAGATCATCATGGTAAGACTGCAGCGAGTCACCTTTCTGGCGCTTCACAACTACCTGGGGTTGACCAATGAGCTCTTCAGCCACGTGAGTAGGGGGCAGGGGCGGGGGCGGGCTGGGGGACCCAATGAGAGGGACTCCCGGACATGCCACCAGCTGCTCTCTGCGCCCCTCCTCCCCAGGAGATCCAGCCCCTCCGCCTGTTCCCCAGCCCCGGCCTCCCAGGCCCCAGCCTCCCAGCCCGCACCAGCCCAGTGCGTGGCTCCAAGCGGGTGGTCAGCACCTCGGCTGCTGAGGAGCCCAGGGAGGCCCCTGGCCGTCCGCCTGACCCCACGGGGGCCCCGCTGCCTGGACCTGCAGGTACTGAGATCCCCCCAAGCTCTGCCTCAGCCCCACTCCTTTCCTCAGGTCTGCAGGTTCAGTCTGACCCCACCAGGCCTAGAGATCCCTAGCCAGCACCCAGGTCCAACTCCTGCCTGAGGGAGGGGAGACCTGGCCTCAGCACCAAGGGCCATCAGAATCGCTTTCCCTGGTCCCCCAGCCCCAGGGATTCCAAGCTGACCCTCCCCGAGCCCCCTGGCCCCTCACTGTATCCCCAGCCCTAGTCCCGGCAGCTCTGAGCTCTCGTTTCCCCCAGGCGACCCCATGAAGACCACATCTGTGGATGCCGCCCCCGCCCCTCTGCTGAGTCGCTGCATCTCCATGCCCGTGGACATCTCAGGTTTGGAGTGCTGGGTGCCAGGTGGGGCCATCGAGCTTCTAGGCTTGAATTCAGGCCCTGCTGCTGCCTCTCTCAAGTTTTCTTATCTGTGAAGTGGGCATACTGAGGGTACTTCCTGGGGTGCCATTTTGGTGGGCCAGATCTGCTGAGATGGCATTCTCCCCGTTGAGTTGAGAAGGATGCAGAAGGATGGTGCAGCTGTCGATTAGTCATGTCTGTCATGGCTGGGGCACTTGCATGGAGTCAGGATTGGTCATAGACTCTGGCTTTTACTTTTGGTGGTGAATGAACCTGGGGTGCACATACTGAATCCCAGCCCCAACTTTACTAGTTTTCCTCACCCTCCACCCCCTCGCAGGCCTGCAGGGTGGTCCCCGCTCTGACTTCGATATGGCTTACGAGCGCGGCCGGATCTCCGTGTCCCTTCAAGAAGAGGCCTCGGGGGGCCCCCAGGCAGCCCCTGCTCGGGTACGGCCCTGCCCCTTCCCCCGCCCCACCGAAGTCACTTCTGGGATCTGAACGGTGATGGAGTCCCCCGAGGTGTGTGGCCGGGAGGGCACAGCAGAGGTGACCGTCATTGCTCCATGCAGACCCCCACGCAGGAGCCCCGGGAGCAGCCGGCGGGCGCCTGTGAGTACAGCTACTGTGAGGACGAGTCAGCCACCGGCGGCTGCCTCTTCGGGCCCTACCAGGGTCGCCAGACAAGCAGCATCTTCGAAGCGGCGAAGCGGGAGCTGGCCAAGCTGATGCGGATCGAGGTGGGGGCCCAACAGCCGGGGTGAGCGCGGGGCGAGGGGTCTGGCTGGGCCCGGCTCACCCCTCCTCCCTCCCCAGGACCCCTCCCTCCTGAACGGCCGGGTCCTGCTGCACCACGCCAAGGCTGGGACCATTATTGCCCGCCAGGGGGACCAGGTAAGGCTGACCCCTGACCTCTGGCCCTCTACCCCGAGACTGCTCCCTGACCTCTGATCCTGTGGTAGAATGCCTGGCACTTTGCCCGGCAGGGGTAACCCTTGGATCCTGTGACCTCTTCCTCCTGCCCCACCCCAGGTCCTCTGCATCTGGCCACCCTTCACCGTCAACCCCTGAACCTTTCCTCCCAGGGCCCCGACTCCTACACGTCTCCTTCCTGTCCCGGCTCTTCCTGTGGCCTCTATTTTCTGAGTTTTTGATCCTACGATATACCCTGACATTTTGTCTGTTTCCAACCCAGAGCCCTCAATAGGCGGGTGTGATTTGCAGGCAGGACCTGGGGCCCATGAGCCAGTCCCCAGGGGCAGCTCCGGTCCCTCCTGGCAGCACCCAGGAGGGATGGCAAAGTGTATCCTCCTCTCCCCTCCATTCTCCATGCGGGGAGACTGGGAGCTACCTAGGGGAGGCCACTGGCCGAGGTCTCACAGACAGGAGGCACAGAGGACCAGGTTCCAGAGAGGGCCCCACAGGGCTGACCCCCAACTCTGTCCCAGCTTTCTGATGGACGTTAGGCAAGCGATCATGAAAGCTCTCAGGTTCCTCAATCTGAGGAATGAGGAAATAAGTAGAAACTCCTCTTTCAGCTGGGCGTGGTGGCGCACACTTGTAATTCTAGTATTTGGGAGGCTGAGACTGGAGAATTGGTAGATTCAGGGACAGCCTCAACAATTTAGTGAGCTCTCAACAACCTAGTGAGATTCTATTTCCAAATAAAGAATAAAAAATAGGGCTAGGAGTGTAGCTCAGAGGTAGAATGCCCTTGGGTTCAACCCCTAGTACCACAAAAAATAAATAAATAAATAAATAAATAAATAAATAAATAAATAAAAATAAACTACTCATTCAGGCAGGTGTGGAGCACACACCTGTAATCCTAGTACTTGGGAGGCTGAGATAGGAGGATGGCAAGTTTGAGGCCAGCCTCAGCAACCTAGCAAGACCGCTCAGCAATTCAGTGAGACCTTGTTTCAAAATCAGAAATAAAAAGGGCTGCTCAGCATTCGGGAGGCTGAGACCGGAGGATCCGGGTTCGCGGCCAGCCTCAGCTACCTAGTGAGGCACTCCGCAACTTAGTGAGACTCGGTTTCAAAATAAAGAATAAAAAATAGGGCTGGGGGTGTAGCTCGGAGGTAGAATGCCCCTGAGTTCAATCCCCAGTACCACAAAAAAAAAAAAAAAAAAAAAAAAAAAAAA
>PVLC010047703.1:0-11004 GCA_004027655.1 Graphiurus murinus
TTTTTTTTTTTTTTTTTGCGGTACTGGGATTGAACTCAGGGGCATTCTACTTCCGAGCTATACCCCCAGCCCTATTTTTTATTCTTTATTTTGAAACAGGGTCTCACTAAGTTGCGAAGTGCCTCACTAGGTAGCTGAGGCTGGCCGTGAACCCGGATCCTCCGGTCTCAGCCTCCCAAATGCTGGGATTACAAGCGTGCGCCACCACGCCCGGCCTTCTCATCATTTTCAAAGTGGGCGGCTGCATTCTCAAAGTTTCGGGGCAATGGAATCTCCAGAGAGATGAGTGGCTCATACTACAACCATATCTCCTGCAGTTCCTCAAAGCACCATTAACCGACATCATGAACAAATCTAACTATGCCCATTAAATATTTGTTGCAATACTCCCAGGGTATTCTTCACAAGGATAAACTAAGTATTCAGATCCTGCAGCTGCCTGGGGGTCACCTGGCATCAGTGTCCCTTAGAGAAGTGTGGGACAGGAACTACACCTCACCCACAGGACAGCACGAGGCCCCCTCCTCTACTGGGCGTCTTCTCACAGTCAAACCAGCTGTCCAAGCACCATTCAGTTCCCTACTCCCTCCTCCTGGAGAAAGCTCAGGTCTAAAGAGATGAGATTCATATTGGACAAGTTTTCCCACAAAAGCTGATATTTCTTGCAACAACCCCAAAGACAGTTCCTAGGATCCATACAAGAGTCATGCCCATTTCGCGACACTCAGGGAAACCTAAAGGCATGGCTTTTTTCAAGGTATCTAAAGTTCTTCTGGTCCAAATGCATTCTCCTCACTTGAGGCCATTCTGATCATAAGGAACATTACCTTATAACCTAGTTGACACTGTGTCATTTTCAAAGAAACAAAACCAGAAGGTTTAACAAAAATTGATTTTTCAGGCAAAATGGAAAAGGGTTATAACTCCTTATTCACAAGTGTGTGCCTGGAAAAAAAAAAAATGAGCAATTCCAATAGTCTGCAAAAGAGGGGGAGAGGGAAGAAGAAAAAAACAAAAAATGCAAAGATAGTTTTTAATCAATGTACTCACCATCATTAGCTGCACCATCTGCTAGAAATATGTAGTAGCTTGTGTTTAGATCAAATCTATTCTCAACCCCAGGAAGGGTAATGTTTCTTCTGAATGAACACTGCATAGAACCATCCGCCAACCTCCAAGCCATAGCCTCAAGAGAGCCCTACAAACACACACAATGGGTCTTCTCAGCACTTCCCAAATATTTGCTAAAAATAATACATGATCAAAATCTTGACCTGCTCAACTTCCTTCTCTAAGAGCGTATGTGCACGTTTTGTCTGTGGGGTCATTGTTTTACAACTTCCTCTTTGAAGAGTACAAGAAACATTTTCTCCAAGTTTATTTGTCTGTATCCCACTTGGCAAAAAACATTTTTACTTTGAGCCAGAACCCCACAGTTCCTCTACCCAGGTTAGAAACTTTGGCAGATGTACTACCTCCATCTGGCCACTAGGACACAATCAAAAACACTGAAGAAACAATTAACAGGTAACACTCTAGTGGCCCGAATGCAAAGTGCAGCTTGGAGAACTTCCAAGCCAGCTGGGGAAGAAGCCATGCGCAGTTACAATGGTGAGTGACAACCTCATTTCTGTCACTGAATAATAGTTGCTCCTGCTACAGAGCTCACTTGTCAACTGCCCCATGAAAAAGACACTTCTCTACCAGAATTGGTCAACATTTGGTACAGATCCCAGTCCAGGGCACTTAAGACAACTGCCCAAGGAACCAGTCTCTACCATACGTGTTCCTCCTTCCCACTAGGCAAAAAAATCCTGTTGTCACTAACATAAGCCTCTTCTTAAAAAACTATGAGCTGGGCATGGTGGCGCACGCTTGTAATCCCAGGATTCGGGAGGCTGAGACTGGAGGATCCCGGTTCGCGGCCAACCTCAGCTACCTAGTGAGGCACTCCGCAACTTAGTGAGACCCGGTTTCAAAATAAAGAATAAAAAATAGGGCTGGGGGTGTAGCTTGGAGGCAGAATGCCCCTGGGTTCAATCCCCAGTACCCCCCCAAAAAAACTGTATGTAAGCTTTAAAAAAGGGCTAATACTGACCATGCTAATAAGCCATAAGATGCATTTTTATAAGACACAGCAAGGATTTAAGTGACATAAGCAAAAACTCATCTTTGCCTACAAGATGAACTGGAATGGTGATTTCTAAAGTGCAGAAAATTTCTTAGCAATCCATATAAGAGCAGAATCCTGCCACGCCCCTGCCCCGCCACTAACTGCAGCAGTTGAAGGCTATGGCAGCAGGGCTGTACCAGTGCCAGCCAGCAGGAAGGTAGACCGTCAGGTGGAGGTTTCCTATATGTTCACACTCACCTGGGAGTCCAACACAGGATGACTTCGCCCAGTCAGATGAGAAGGCTGTATATGCACAGTCTGACCTTCACGAATACACAGATAAGCATCATCGTCGCCCTGAAAAACCATTGTAAGTGAGGAACGTTTACAGGAAATTTCAGAATTTTTTTTAAAAGATTCCCCAAACAAATATTATTCGATGCTTTTAAAATATAATTTACTAACTCAGTCCTAAATGATCTATGAATTCTGTAATCCTCCTGTCTCAGTCTCCCACGTACTGGGACTATAGGCATGCGCTACCACGCCTGGAGAATGGGATCTTCATGTTGCCCAGGCTAACCCCAAACTTCTGAGCTCAAGTGGTTCTCCTCAGCCTTGCAAGTAGCTGGGACTGCAGGTATACACCACCACATGCAGTCACTAACCTCCTAAGCAAGACCCAGGACTATCTAATTATAAAAAATTCTGAGCCGGGCATGGTGGCGCACGCGTGTAATCCCAGCATTTGGGAGGCTGAGACCAGAGGATCTGGGTTTGCGGTCAGCCTCAGCTACCTAGTGAGGCACTCTGCAACTTAGTGAGACCCTGTTTCAAAATAAAGAATAAAAAAATAGGGCTGGGGGTATAGCTCGGAGGTAGAATGCCCCTGAGTTCAATCCCCAGTACTGAAAAAAAAAAAAAATCTGCTATAAGCTACAGTATGAACTTCTAACATATTTTTCTTTCTCTAATTTTCAAACTCAATTTTATTTTTAAAATGTTTCACTTTTTAAAACTTCTAAGGACATTTCTTAGCAAAGCAATCAGTCACTGTTACACAACTTATAGTCATATCAGAAGTGGCCCAACTCAAGATGAGAAATTTGGAACAAACATGATTTAAACCAGGAGTTGGCAAACTACAGCCTGCAGACCAAATTCAACCAGAAATTTGTTTCTATACAACTCATAGGCTAAGAATGGCTTCTACAAACTTAAATGGCTTCAAGAAATTAAAAGAAGAAGAATTTATGACAAATGAAAATATCTTAATTCAAATCCGGTGTCCATAAGTGTTTTACTGGAACACAGCCACACCCAGCCACTCATGTGTCTTTTGGCTACTTTTGCACTCCAAAGACAGAGCTGAATTAGCTGTCACAGAGACCGTATGTCCCACAAATGCTAAAACAGTTGTTATCTTGTCCTTTACAGAAATAAGTTTGCTGAACTCTAATTTTAAATAAAGTGTTTTCTAGAATGTCTATCATCAATGAGGCATAGGAATTTAATTAACACAACTTTTTTTTTTTTTGTGTGTGTGTGTGTGTGTGTGTGTGTGGTACTGGACATTCTACCTCCAAGCTATACTCCCAGGCTTATTTTTATTTTCTTTATTTTGAACCAGGGCCTCACTAAGTTGCTGAGGCTGGCCACGAACCTGCACTCCTCCTGTCTCAGCCACCCAAGTACTGGGATTACAAGCACATGCAACCACACCTGGCAAACTAACACAATATTTTAATTAATTAAAACTTAATTGACACAATAAATGGTTGATTTTGAGGCAAACTGACAAGAAGTCAACTACAAAACTAAATCTAAACAAGGAGGCCCCCCACATATTGGAGAAGATGATAGGGATAGAGAACAGGTAAATCAACCATCACTTTTCTAAATGAAGGTAAGAGAAGATGTTACTACAATCCTAAGCTCCACACAGTTTTAGATATCCCACATTTGGAGCATGGAAGCACACAACATAAGTTCCACCAATAGCCAGGTATGGTGGCGTGCACCTACAGTTCTAGCTACTCAGGAGGCTGAAGCAGAAGGATCACTTGAGCCCAAGAGTTCAAGACCAGCCTAGGCAACATAGTGAGACTGCATTTCAAAAAATAAAATAATAATAATAATAATAATAATAATAATAATAATAAAACAGTACCCTATAAGGAGGTCTTCAACAAAAATTAGTTAATTAAATAAATAAATAAAATAAGTTCCACCAAATCCCTGGTTTGGGATGAAGCTCCCCACCTGGTTTACCTCTTTCATCTCAAACATTTAGGATGCACTCTAGGAAAAACACTGTGCTGAAGGACAAATGAGGATGACTACAGTACAGTTCTTACATTCAAAGGCTGTGTTTTAGCGGAGGAGACAGACAATTATAACATGAAATATGATAAAAGAGAAATTTAGGGCAAAGCGCTCTCAAAAGACAAAATATGGGCGACCACAGAATTGGAAAGACTTATCAGAAAAAGATAGTAATTATGCAGCCCTTAGAGAATAAAACATATCCATATGAGGATAAGGAGAAGCTGAAATTAAAGGCCCATTTTCCCAATCTGAGAAATTTTCAAAGCCACCGATAAAAAAATAAATAAAATATTTCAGAAAAGAGCTAGCTTTCTTTGCTAAAATATAAAGGATGTAGTTGGAAATTCCCAAGAACTTGAAGAGTACCAAGAGCCATGCTAAAGAGAAAGAATAACTTTCCTATGATTACTACAAGTTCTTCGAAGGTTTAATGGGATATTTTTTGAGATGGTCTCAATTGTGTTGGGAAGAGAATCCCAATGGCCTCTGAAGACTGGAATGCAGAGGGGAGACTGTGGAGACAGAAAGACTAGTGACAGGCTCTGCGGCAAGGCAGGAGGAGACAATACAGGTAGACGCAAGTCAGACATGGTAGCAATGCAATAAAGAGAATAAAAGAGGTGTGTCAAAGATAGAACCAGAAGGACTGCGGCAGGCTTGGGGTATAGCTTGGTGAACAGCACTTGCCTAGCATGCACAAGGCCCGGGGTTCCATCCCCAGCAGTGCAAAAACAAAACAAAACAAAATTACGTGCAGCAGTGAATATATTAGGGCTCAACTCTTTTTTCTAAATACTATTCTTACTAAAGGAAAACAAAACTCCTTTGAGAGTCGGGCGTGGTGGCGCACACTTGTAATCCCAGCATTTGGGAGGCTGAAACTGGAGGATCCAAGTTTGCAACCAGCCTCAGCTACCCAGTGAGGCACTCCGCAACTTAGTGAGACCCTGTTTCAAAATAAAAAATAAAAAATAGGGCTGGGGGTATAGCTCGGAAGTAGAATGCCCCTGAGTTCAATCCCCAGTACCTAAAAAAAAAAAAAAAAAATAGGGCTGGGGGTATAGCTTGGAGGTAGAATGCCTCTGAGTTCAATCCCCAGTACCTAAAAAAAAAAATAGGACTGGGGTATACTCTTAAATTTTCCAAATGTGATAAAAAATATTGTAACTATAGGTGAATATCCTGTTTCTTAAGAAAGGTATGCTGAAAACTTTAGGGATAAAATATCCTGATACCCACAACTTACTTTCAAACAGTTCCAAGAAAAAAATATGTATTTATATATATATGTATATATGTATCACATAAATAAATTGAAATAGAGAGATATAGATGAACATAGGCAGAAAGATACACAAACAGCCAGATGTGGTGGTGTATACCTGTAATCCCAGCACTTGGGAGGTCAGGAAGGAGGATTGCAGGTTTGAGCCAGTGCACAGCAACTAAGAGAACTCCCCTGAGTACAATCCCCAGTACCACAAAACTGGAGAAAGCGAGCAAGCGAGTGAAACGCAAATCTAGGTGAAGGGCATATGGGTTTTCGTTGCACTATTCTTTCAATGTATATGTATGTAGGTTTCAAACTTTTTTGAATGAAAAGTTGGAGGTTTGAGGAAGAAGGGTCTGAGAGATGAATGGAAGAGAAGAATCTAAGGCACGATCAAAGTATCTGTGAAAACCAGGAAAGATGGTGGCAGTAATAAATGAGATGTTCTATAAATTACCTAGGCTGGTACCTAACAAGACGCAAGCCATCAATAGTGGGAGCTGCTTTCTAATATTGTTAATAACCAAGAATGAGGAAGACAGGAGACATTAGGAGGGAAGATAGTAAATTCCATTTTACAGATGCTGATTTGCATTGTCCAAGAACACCCAGTGATATGAGACCATCCAGCAAGTGAAACCCACAATCTGGAGTCCAAGAGAGGTCAGAACTAGAAATATCCTAGAATTTGAAACAGGAGGGGTTATATATGCAGCAAGATTATATGGGGCAAGCATAATATTACAAAATATATATTTTGTCTTCATCCCCTCTCTCTTGGCATATAACTCCTGAAATCCTTGGAATCACCAAAGTGGCCTGCCTCTTTGTGTGCTAATGAATTGACTGTTGGCTGACAGTATGTTGGTAGCCAAAGGGTTGGGATCTTGAACCTCACCCCACCCCAACCTCAGGGGATGAAGAGGGGCTGAAGGTTAAACTGATCACCAATGGTAAATAATTTAATCATTCATGCCTATATAATTAAGCCAAAAGAACAGGGTTCAGAGGGTTCCTGGATTATCTAAACGCATGGAGGTTTCTGGAGAGGGCAACGAAAATAACCCAGGTCTTATGACTGGCATCTGAAGTAAGAGGAGACACAATCTTTGGGACTGAGCCCTCAACTTATGGGATCTGACACCAGTTCCACGTACATGGTGTCAGAATGGAACTGAATTAGATGATATCCAGCTAATGTCTACTACACAGCTTGCTTGGCCTGAGATTGCAGAAGTGACCTATGTTGTGAGTCTTAAGAGGGAGAAACTGAGCCTTTTTTATCTATTCAGCAGGGGATAAAGAAGGATAGAAGCTAGTAGTATCCTTTTTTTTTTTTTTTTTTTTTTTTTGCGGTACTGGGGATTGAACTCAGGGGCATTCTACCTCCGAGCTATACCCCCAGCCCTATTTTTTATTCTTTATTTTGAAACAGGGCTCACTAAGTTGCGGAGTGCCTCACTAGGTAGCTGAGGCTGACCTCGAACCCAGATCCTCCGGTCTCAGCCTCCCAAATGCTGGGATTACAAGTGTGCGCCACCACGCCAGCTAGTAATGTGTATTCTTGATAGACATCACATTATTTACAAAATACCCCAGAAAGGGAAGATGTATGTACTTGAAAATTCAGTTAAAATTCAGAAATTAGCAAACCATTGTTAAGAAAAATATGGAAAAAGTATACTGTTCATCAATTTTAGTGAGAAAGTCTAATATCAAAACAATTGCTGTCAAAATAAATAAAAACAAAAATAAGAAAACAATTGCTGTCACTAATTCACAAACCAAACTTTAAAACCATATGGTGCTGGTTATCCAATCAAGTCTTCATAATATGAGACACCTTCGGCATTTAAATTTATATTACATACTCAAAAAAATACAGGTCACAAAAAAAAACCTAAATTTCTTTAGGAAATGAATTTAGGGGCATTCTACCTCCAAGCTATACCCCTAGACCTATTTTTTATTCTTTATTTTGAAAGAGGGTCTCACTAAGTTGTGGAGTCCCTCACTAGATAGCTGAGGCTGGCCGAGAATCCGGATCCTCTGGTCTCAGCCTCCCAAATACTGGAATTACAAGCGTGGACCACGACACCCGGCTCTAAAATGTTTTAAAAATAACCACCCAAAATAGAAATGGCCACCTTAAAACATATTTTGAAGATGATTCATTTCCGCCAATTTAGGCAAACAGGTGTGTAGATGATTTTAATCATTAGACAGAATTGCTCTGTAACCCAACTGCACCTGCATCATTACATCTTTCTTACAAACATTTCTGATGAGTACAATACTAGAAACAGGTAAGATTTCCAAGTAAGATAAACAAACCTGGAATTCTAGGTAAATGCTTTTATGCCATGTAGGGCTACGACTTAGAGCAGAAATAACTGGCCTACCTGTCAGCTCCTTGTCACCATGCTCAAGATAGCAGTAATGCCTTCTCTCTTGCATACAGACTTCATGTGACCAGTAGAGGGAGATGTGTCAGTATACTAAGCATGAACTTGGGCTAGAAAGTGACTAGAATAAGTTGTTGTTGTTGCTGGGGTTTGTTTGTTTTGTGATACTGGGGATTGAACCCAGAGGCATTCTTCCTCTGAGCTACACCCCCAGGCCTATTTTTTATTCTTTATTTTGAAACAGGGTCTCACTAAGTTGCAGAGAGCCTCACTAAGTTTCTGAGGCTGGCCTCGAACCTGGATTCTCCTGTCTCAGCCTCCCAAGTATTGGGATTATAAGCATGCCCCACCACACCCGGCTTACTGTTGTTATTTTAAGAAACTAGAGTAGCCAGGTGCCATGCGTGGCTTACACCTGTAGTCCCAATACTTGGGAGGCTGAGACAAGAGGATCGCAGGTTCACAGCCAGCCTCATCAGTCTAGCAAGGCCCTCAGCAACTTAGGGAGACCTGTTTCAAAATTAAAGACAATAAAAAGGGGCTGGGGATGTAGCTAAGAAAGTTCAATCTCCAGGACCAAAAGGAGAGAGAGGCACTAGTGTGTATGTGTATATATATAACCGTTTTATTCAGAAATGAAGTCTAATGAAATTATATATTTATTCAACAAGGCCTTATGATTCTTTTTGAACTCATCTTCAGAATTCTCTTCATAGCCAGTTTTATCACATTCCAACAAGCATTACCACCTTGTGTTATAGTTTTTGGTTTTTTGGTTTTTTTTTGGGCGGGGGGGGTATGCAGAGGTATTCAACCTCTAAGCCAGACCTCTAGCCCTATTGTTTTTTTTTTAAATTTTGAAACATAGTCTCGTTAACTTGTTAAGGGTGTTGCTAAGTTGCTGAGGCTGGCCTTGAACTTGCAAGCCTCCTATCTCAGCCTCTCAAGTACTAGGATTACAGATGTGCCCCACTATACCCAGCTCACATTTGACTTTAGCCCACATTTGACTTTTAACCCAGCCTCGTTCATCTGATGCACCAAATTTGATTCATTTTGCTAGCACTGAGAATATTCAAAAGAACAGGTTACAGGTCTAGTGACAATTACAAAGGGGAAATTGAGAACATGTTTTGAAAAAAAATCACATCATTTTCCATAAAAATGTATGAAACTCCCCATGAAAGCAACTTTGAGTGGGTAAGATTCAAGTTTCTTATTTTTAAAGCATGGGATACAACTTGCTTCTCACAGATTCAAAATGTATTCTTTGATTCATGAAAGATAGCAATCCAGTAAATCTTCTGAGTCAGTCATATACACCTACTGAAGTCTCATCTCCCTAGCAACTGTTCCACCTGGCTTCCCATGATTCTCACAGCAGGTGCACCAGGACCCATGAGATTATGGTGTGAGTTTAGAGAAAATTTTGGTTCTTCTCTTATAGCCATCTCAGAGTCTTTTTTTTTTTTTTTAATGGTACTGGGGATTGAACCCAGGGGCATTCTACCTCCAAGCTATACCCCCAACCCTTTTTATGTTTTTATTTGGAAACAGGGTCTTGCTAACTTGTTGAGGTTGGCCTCGAATCTGTGATCTTCCTATATCAGCCTCCCAAGTACCGGGATTACAGGCGTGCACCACCACACCCAGCTCAGAGTCCCTTTTATTTTATTTATTTTTTGAAATATGAATCCCTAAGCTGGGCATGGTGGCACACGCTTGTAATCCCAGTACTTGGGAGGCTGAGACCAGAGGATCCGAGTTCGCCGCCAGCCTCAGCTACCTCGTGAGGCATTCTGCAAATTAGTGAGACCCTGTTTCAAAATAAAGAATAAAAAAATAGGGCTGGGGGTGTAGCTCGGAGGTAGAATGCCTCTGAGTTCAATCCCCAGTCCTGTAAAAAGAAAAAAAAAAAGAAATATGATTTCCTGAAGAAATGGTATTCCGTTTAAATCTTGATAGGATTGAAAGACTCTGCCTTTGCTAACATGGTAACAAGGAGCCTTCTGCACCGGTGGCCACCCCACCCCTGCCAGCTCTTCATGAACAGCACTCATACTTGTCCTGGGAAATCAGGGCTCCTTGTGCTCCGTGCTGCTCTTCCCCAACACAGCTCAAGGCTGCCACCTACAGAAGCTTTTCATCCACTGGGCAACACCTGGGGCAGCCAGAAGCAGCTGAGATCAAGGCTGCCTTTGGGTCTGACAATGGAGCCCACTGGAAATTTGCAACTTTGCCTGCACACATAGGTTTAACTCTGTGTGGAAAATGCACCAATGACTATCAAAATAAGGGTGCTGAGAGCAGAAGCACGTGCTTTAGTTCTGGTCCCTTAAAAAAACCACAATGGTTTGAAAAGCATTGCAAACAACATGTATTTTATGCTGAACAATTTCTTTTTAAACTGTGCTTCCTGCTTTACCCTAAAGAGACAGACATACAGTGGCAAATCTACTGGAAATAAAATGCTCCTCCCAATCATCCTTAGAACAACCTGTTCTCAGAAGTCTGTAATTTCCCAACTGCTAAAATCATGAAACACTCACAAGTAAATTAGTTTCTCCTTTTTCATTCACCCCGTAGGTCTGATCGTTTGACTCTGGAAGGAACAGCTAATCTACTGCTGATGAGAGCTCCCTCCAGTGATTCTCCTTTCATGACCACTTATGTAATTTAAAGATACGAACCATCCAGCGGTCATGAGAAAATGCAAAGGATAAATAGCCTTCGCTGGGACCACTCATTTCAACCATCACCGACTGGTCATCTCTTGTGAAGGACAAGAAGACACAGGCAGGCTCCTTCTCTGGGTCACAGCTCAAAGGACTCCTAATGCAGAATTTCTTGATCCCACAGTCGGAGGCACTGAACTAGAAAAATGACAG
>PVLC010047704.1:0-10986 GCA_004027655.1 Graphiurus murinus
TAAGGCATCTGTAAAATCTGATCCATATAAAAAGAGGTAACTTTATAATGAGGGAGTTTCCTGGTTAAAAAATAGCAAGTGGATGGACATTTTCTGGTAGGCTTTTATGAACTTTGACTCAACTTAGTAAAATCAAAGACTATCATGAATTGCTAATAATGAGAATGTGCTGAGTTTTATACAGAATTTCCAATTATGGTTATCATTGACAGCAACAAATATGAATCACATTTTAGGATGGCATACTGCATAGAGCACCCTATGAATCAGAAAGAGACAAATAGTTTCCCTGAATAATAGAGAAAGGCTTTTGCTCACCCCATGACCCCAAGGTGTAATGTTGAACAAAACAGGTGGCTTATTCCTAGTCTATGTGAAAGAACTTTTGGACCACCCTAATCGATGTTACTGGCTCACTCATATCCCTACCTTTATCATCATATATCTATACATACATTACATCTCTCAGCATAGAAAGGACAAGATAGGGGAGGGTTGTTAGGTTCTTAAGGAGCTGCTTTAGAGAGTACATAGCAGAACTCTTTAACACCATGCTTTCCACCATGCAAAGAAAAAGTGTGAACTTTGTGTCTGACAATGTAATTTAGAATTGCAAAGTCTTGGGTAGAAGTTGCAACTTATATTAGCAAATCCACACAGAATTAAAAAATTAAAATTTTTAGGTATAGTCCAAAAAGAAAATGAAAAAAAAATACATATAGTGAAATTATGGAATACAAGTCTTCAGTGATAGCAAAAGGAGAAAAATTCATCTGCCCTCTCAGAAGGAATCAGGTCTGTATGAATTTTAACTCAATGTAAGTAAAGTAAATAAATAAAGATGTCATAAAGAAGTGCTGATGGGTGGAGGTAAGGAGTGCTGACTTGATGACATAAATTGATAGCATAACATTTGAAATTAGCTTATTCTGAAATAGCTGACAAATCTGAAAGGTGATCTCATGGAACTTTAGAGTAGACTGGGGGTTACCAGAGGCTGGGGAGTGTAGGCAGAAGGGACAGGGGGAGGTTAATCAGTGAGTGTTACAGTGAGGAGCAAGTTGTTCGGCTATGTTGCTCCATAGTAGACTAGCTATAGATAACAATAATGAATTATCCATTAAAAATATATATAAAGAAGCATATTGAAAATTTACAGCATAAAATAATAAATATTTAGGGAGATGATATTTTATATCTGATTTAAACATTGCACAAGTCAGGTATGGTGACTAAACCTGTAATTCCAATACTTGAGAGACTGAGACAGGAGGATCATAAATTTAAAACTAGCACATGGCAACTTAGTGAAACCCTGTTTCAAAGTAAAAAATAAAATAAAATAAGGCTGGGGATGTAGCTCAGATCCCCTACGTAGCTCAGATCACCTAGGTTCAATCCCAGTACCTCAAAAAAATATATCAAATCACATGATACCCCACAGATAGGTATACTTCTTAATATTTTATGTGTGGGTCAAAATAAATTTAATTTAAAATTTAAAATATCTTAAATAACTAAGAACTATTGTAAATATTGATGTGTTCAAAAAGACTTGGGAGGAAAAAGTGCTAATAAATGTAAGTAAGAATTTCTAAGGAAATAATAGGTTGAAATGAAAGAATGGAAAAGGTAAAGGCTAAAATGGGTTTGAGAACACATGAAATCCACTAGCAAAATTGAAATGACATTTGAGAAAGTGAAGAGCAAATATAGAAATTAAATTGATTCAATGAAATGTGGAAATTTTTGAAAAAATTTTCCTTATATTGCAAAAGCAAACGCAAAATCGAAGAGATGAAAAATATGACCTAGATAATGATGGTTATGAAGGACAGAGAAATGATCAAAGAAATAGCTGTTTCTGAGGGAAAGCGAGAAAAACAGCAGGAAAATAAATAATTAAATTCAAAATAAAATACAATTTTCAAGCTGAAGAAAGATCTGAGGTGAAAACACCAAAACTTCTTCAAGACACCTGGATATACCCTTATAAATATTTGAGGTTTAAAGATGCAATATTACGAATAAAAAACCAAACTGTTCTCAGAGTTCTTTGCTAAGATATTATGTAGACAATTCAGTAGAGTATTGCACATAAGGTAGTTTTGTTTTATTTATATAACAGATATGGATTTCAATGAAAGATTCTAGTTACAGGCAAATTTCTGATACTTATGTATGAGGTATGTAGAAACATTTTGGAATATATAAAAAATTTCTGAAAAGAAAAAGATTAACCTGTCTTTACTGGAAAAGCAACTAAAATATATCTGTAGAACTGCATAAGATAATTCCAAGTCAAGAATACAAGGATGAAAAATTTGCTACAAGAAAATACTGTATTTTATTGAAAATAAAACAGTAATAAATTAAAAGTATTTGGAAAGGAATACAATTTAATAATTATAACTTTGTTATGTCACATTAATAAGTAATAATTCAGGGCTCTCACCACAGATTAAAGTAAATTCTGTGATGGTAAATGAAGAAGAATAAAATAAAATTGAATTTTTTAGAGTTTGAAAAAGTTATTTAATTGCTTATTCATTCATAGATTAAGGTCATCAAATATTTATTAAGCACATGTATATCAAGTTCTGTGCTAGATACGGTGTTTACAGGATGTACAAAAAAAAAATCCAACCCAATGGTACTACAAAACACACAAATAGAAATGTGTAACCAGGCTTGATGATGCACATTTGTAATCCTAGTTCTTGGGAGGCTGAGACAGGAGGATTGCAGATTTGAAACTAGCCTCAGCAACTTAGTGGAACACTGTTTCAAACTAAAACAAATAACATAGGGATGGAGTTGGAGTTCAGAGGTAGAATGTACCTGGGTTCAATCACACACACACACACACACACACACACACACACACACACACACACACAGTGTAAAATAGGATAAGTTAATGAGAAAAAAAAATAGTGGCATGAGAAAGAAAAGCAAACTTTTCAACTGAATGACCACAAAAGAACTTTAAAGTGTGATCAAATTTTAAATTTCACCAGAAGAATGAATATTCAAAGAAAAATCAGTGATTAAAGGAGAAGTAAAAAAAATGACATAATGGGACATATAGACCATGATAGGATAATAATGAGTTACTTGGATATGCTACTCCTACAAATAGAGAAATCATCCAGACAAAAATGAACACAGAAATAACAAAGGGAATACAGCATAGTGAGTCTATACTATAGGTCAAATGTAATTAACAAGTATCTATAGAATATTCCATTCAACAATAGAAGAATAGACATTTTTAACATCCCATGGATCTTTTTACAAATAGATTGTATCTTAGTTCACAAAGAAAGTCTTAATGAATATAAAAGCAATTAAATAATTTCTTATATCTTATATTATAATGAAATAAAATAAAAATCAGTAGCAATAAGAACTACAGAAACTATAAAAACACATAAAGATTAAGCACTTTTGAATGATCACTTGGTCATTGAGGAAATCAGAGAGGAAATTAAAAAATTCCTATAACCAAATGAAAATGAAAACAACATACCAAGATCTGTATGATATGGTGAATGTGGTTCTCAGAAATAAATTTATAGCTCTGAATATCTGCATTAAAAAAATCAGAGACACCTCAAATAAATAAAATAAGGATGCATTTCATGGTTTTAGAAAAGCAAGAACAACCCAAACCCCAAACCACTACAAGGAAATAACTTAGAAATAGCAGAGCTGGAGTTAATGAAATAGGCACAAAAAGAACAATACAAAAGGTGAATGAAATAGAGTTGGTTATTTAAAAAGATTAACAAGATTGATAAACCCTTAGAAAAATAACCAAAAGAAATAAAAGACCAAAATTAATAAAATTGGAGGCAAAAATGTTATACTAAAACAAGTAACACTAATATCCAGAGGATCATGATGGAATATTTTGAAATCTTATATTCTAATAAATTAGGAAACCTAGAAGAGCTGGGTGTGGTGGAATACACCTGTAATATCAGTACTAGAGAGGCTGAGATAAGAGGACAGCCTCAGCAATGTAGTGAGACTCTCAGCAACCTCGAAAGTCAATTTCAAAACAAAACAAAACAAAACAAAAATAAAATAAAAGGTTTAGGGGTGTAGCTCAGAGGAACAATGCTCTTGGGTTCAATCCTCAGTACTATACTGGGGGCAAGAGAAGAAAAAAGAAATGAATAAATTTCTAGTTACACATGACTACCAAAATTGGATATAGAAAACCTAAACAGGCCAATAACAATGATATTGAAGGAGTAATAAAAAGTTTCCCATGAAGAAACGCCTAAGACTGGATTAATTCTCTGCTGAATTTGTCACCCTTTAAAGTAAACTAACACCAATACTCAAGCTGTTTTATAAAACAGAAAGGGAATGAAAGCTTCCAAACTCATTCAATGAAGCCAGTATCACCCTATTACCAAAACCAAATAACACAACAAAAGAAAACTATAGATCAAGATCCTTGGTGACCATAGATGCAAAAATCCTCAGTAAAACACCAGAAAAGCTAATTCAACAACACATTAAAAGATCATATACCATGATCAAGCTGGTTTCATTCCAGGGATGCAAGGGTGATTCAACATATGCAAATCAATAAATATAATACACCATGTAAATAGGATCAAGAATAAAAATCACATGATTGTATCTCCATAGTGCAGAAAGCAGAAAAAAATGTGTCTGTTTTTTTGTTGTTTGTGGTGGTTTTTTTGTTTTGTTTTTTTGTTTTTTTTTTGGTGGTACTAGGGATAGAACCGCGCATTCTACCTCTATCCTCTATGCTATACCCCCAGCCCTATTTTACTCTTTATTTTGTAACAGGGTCTCACCAAGTTGTGGAGGGCCTCACTAAGTTGTTGAGGCTGTCCTTGAACCTGCGATCCTCTTGTCTCAGTCTCAAATACTAGGATTACAAGTGTATACCACCAAGCCCAACTAGAAAAACTTCTAAAAATTCAGTACCCATTCACCAATAAGCCCTAAAGAAAGCAGGTATAGGGAGATTTTACCACAAAATAATAAAGACTCAATATGACAAAGTCAAAGCCAACAAAGCTAGAGATATGAGGCAAAAGAAAGAAAATAAAGGGATACAAATAGGAAAGAAGTAAAAATAATCTTTATTTGTAGATAATATGATCCTACACTTAGAAGCCTCTAATAGCTCCACCATAAGAGTTTTAAATATGATAAAAAAATTCAGCAAGTCTAAAAATAAAAAAATAAATAAAAATAAAGAAGATGGGGCTCAGAGGTAGAATGCCCCTGGGTACCACAATAAATAAATAAATATTTTTAAAAGTATCACAAAAAAACAAACCAAGCAATAAATGAGCAAATGAGCTGCATATACATACCTTTCAAATGAAGTATAAATTTTCAATAAGTATATGAAAAAATATTCAACATGCTTATCAATCAGAGAAATGGAAGTCAAAACTTGAAACTTGGTATAATTACGCATGCCTGTAATCTCAGTACTTGACAGGCTGAGACAAGAGGATCACAGGTTTGTGGACAGCCTCAGCAAGTAGTGAGACTCTCATCAACCTAGCGAGACCCTGTTTCAAAATAAAAATAAAATAGGGCTGGGGGTATAGCTCAGAGGTAGAATGCCCCTGGGTTCAATACCCATCACTCAGCCCCCATACAAAATTCATTGAGATTCTATCTCACCCCAATCAGAATGGCTACCATGAAGAATAAAAGCCACAATAAATGCTGGTGAGGACCAGGGAAAAAGGACCCCTTAAATACTATTGGGGATATAAATTAATGCAGCCAGCATGAAAATCAGTATAGAAGTTTCTCAAATAAGAAAAACACCTACCATATGACTCACTATGCCACTCCTCAGTATATATCCAAAGAAACAAAAGTCCACTTACTTATAGAGATACCTACATAAGAGCCAACTTATTAAATCAGCCTAGGTGCCTGTCAGTAAATGAATGGATAAATAATATGCAACATATATGTATATATATATCATATGAAATATATGTATTGCACATGTGTGTACACACATACACACATATGAGGATTATTCAGCTATACGGAAAAACAAAAATATGTCATTTGCAGGAAAATAGAAGGAACTGGAGATCATCATGGTAGGTGAAATAAGCCAGATTCAGAAAGACAGTATCTCATATGTGGAACTTAGATTTTTTAATAAAATGAGGACATGAAAGTAAAATGGAAACTATTTGAAAAGAGGAAAGGTATCAAAGAAAGGGGAGAGATGTACTCCAAGCTAGTGAAATATTTAACTGTAAATTCAACAAATAAGAATAAGTTATAGAGATGTGTGTTTTTCCAAGGTTATGCATATGTACTCAGCATTGATGCAGCACAAGGGAGTTTGCATAAACTAAAACTACTCAGAGCCCAAGCATCCGCTCATTTTCCATAGGGGTAATCGATTGCTATGTGTTTCATGTAACCTGTAATGTTCTTTACATATGCAAAAGCATATATGTGTTTATATCTGCATAAAATATATAAATGAAGCCATACCTCTGATTTTTATACAAATGAGAGTACTACATAGCCAATGCGCCACACTTTTGTGGAATTCACATATTTATCAATTTTTATGCCTTTAAGAGTTTTGGTTATTTTATTTTGGTAAAAATGTAATAATTATACGTATTAATGGGTACAATGTGATATTCCAAAATACGTGCACAAGGTGTGCCCATCAAATTAGAATTGTCAGCATTTCCTTCTCCTTGTTATTTCTTAATATTTGGAGCCCTTGAGTTCCTCCTTTTTGATGTTCACAAAATATATACTAGGTTATGTGAACTGCTGTTACCCCACTATGCTATAGAACACTATAGTATAGTGTTCTATCTAATTAATTGTGTTTTGTATTTATTATATATATTTGCTTGCTTTATTTATTTATTTATTTATTTATTATTTATTTATTTTTGTGTGTGGTACTGGGGCATAAACCGAGGGCATTATACTTCTGAGCTATACCTTCAGCCCTATTTTTATTTTTTATTTTGAAACAGGGTCTAAGTTTTTGAGGCCCTCAGCAAATTGCTGAGGCTGACTTTGAACCTGTGATCCTCCTATGTCAGCCTCCCAAGTGCTGCGGTTACAGGTATGCACCACACACTTGACTCATACTTGCCTTCTTTCAACTGAACAATTTTCATCAATATATATAAAAATCTAGCCAATCTTCTCAATCAATGGTTGCATGATATTTTCTTGTATGGACAGACTATATTCCTTTTAGCTAGTTTCCCATTTGTGGTTCTTTAGGTTGCTCCCAGAATTTTTCAATGAAGAAAAATGATGCAATAAATAACCTCAGACATGTATGCGCTACATATTAAGGGGCACTTGACTTTAATAAACATAATATATATTGCCAAATTTCCCTCCAAAGAGCTAAATTACAGTTATTACCAATTTAGTTTTCTACCACTGCTGTATGGGAATAATGTCAAGCACTTAGATATTTTGCAATTTTGATAAGTAAATGTAATGTGTCATTATTTAAATTTATATTAATACAGTAATTTGGAGTGATGGAAAGCTAAACATGAATATTTAACGGGATTAAAAAGACACACTGAGCATTTTTATAAGTATTATACCTAAACAATCTAAATGTCTACAAATTGAGGATGCAGAAACTAAATTAATATATATCCACAGCATGGATTATTAATCAGGATCTAAAATATGTTTCTAAATAATACTTAATAACATGAGAAAATATTCATCTTAAAATGTCAACGCAACTTTAGATTCCTCTTATGGTGCAGGAAGTTACAAGATAGCTTACAATATCAGCAAACTGGATGCTATTAAACAAAACTCACAATATGATTTTTAAGTCATCCAAAAATCAAGGCAAAAACAAGAGATCAGTGTGGATATTCCTCAAAAGAATAGGAAAGAAATCACCATATGACTCAACCATACCACTCCTGTGTGTCTTTCTTAAGAAATTGAAGTTAGAATACTATAGAGATACATGCATATCCATATTTATAGTAGCACAATTCACAACAGTCAAATTATGGAACCAACCTAGGTGTCCATCCACAGATGGATAACAAAGAATGGAATTTTATTCAGCCATAAAGTAAAACAAAATTTTGTCATTTGTAGCAGAATGAATGCAAATAGAGATCATTATGCTATGTGAGATCAGCTAGTCTCAGAAAGTCAAGGGTTATATATTTTTCTGTCATAAGTGGAAGTTGAAACAAAAATTGGAATCAAAAGGGACTTTAGTCAAATGTGAGAGAATCTACCATAGAATAGTGTAAGGGTTTGGGAGAAGGAGGTGGAGGAGAAAAATGAGAATTGAGGAATGAAGGAGTTCAAATTTTATCATGTACGTATTTGAAGGTATCATTAGCAATCTCACTAACATGGATGGAGAGGGAAGAGAAGGAAGTGGAGTAGAAAGTGGTGGGAAATACAACAAGTGATGTGGGTGCATATGTTTGCGTCAATTTGAATCTCAATATGATGTATAATTACAAAGCACCAGTAAAAGTGTTAAAATTGATGGAATTATATACTTGAGAGTTGTATATTGTATATAAACTGAATGTTAATAACAGTGGATGAAGATAGCAATGCATTAAGAAGTAGAATATAAAACTTATTAGATGATATACCCCAACATTTTTAAAAATATAGATTTCTATAAACTTAGGTTCATGTACATACATAAAGAAGAAACTGGGAGGAGATAAGCCTGTATTTCTTTCTGGGTATGGATGTCAGTGGTTTCTATGTTCTTTAATTTTTTCTCTATTTATCAATTAAAAACCACCCTCTCTATTTGTAGATTCTATATCCACAGATTCAGCTCATCACATAGCAAAATTATTCTGCAAACTGTACCTGTACTAAACATAGACTTTTATTATTATTTCTTAATCAATGCAGTATAACAACTACTTAAATAGCATTTAAATTTTGGTAGGGATTATAAGTAATCTAGAGATGATTTAAGATATGTGGAATGATGTGCAGAGGTTACATATAAATACTATGCCATTTTATATAAGGGACTTGAGAATCTGTGGATTTAGGTACTATAGTGGTCCTGGAAACAGCCTCCTCCAAATACCAAAAAATGACTGTATTTGGTTTATAAAAATAAAAATACAATAAGCATCATTAAAAAAACTTTTTTCAGATAGAAGATACTTGGTTGTTTGTCACCAGAGAGTATACATTTAAGAATATATGAGCGTGGTGGCGCACGCTTGTAATCCCAGCATTTGGGAGGCTGAGACCAGAGGATCCGGGTTTGTGGCCAGCCTCAGCTACCTGGTGAGGCACTCTGCAACTTAGTAAGACACTGTTTCAAAATAAAGAATAAAAAAATAGAGCTAGGTGTACAGCTCAGAGGTAGAATGCCTCTGAGTTCCATCCTCAGTACCACACACACACACACACACACACACACACACACACACACACAAAGAATATATGAGCTTTTCAGGGACAGATATGTTTTATATCTTATTTTTCTGTTGCCTACATGTACATGGAATCACATATCAATAGTCTCCTCTACCAATGCCTGCACACATCTTTCTACTGTTTTCCATTGCACATGTTGAAGAAGTGCCATGAACATAGCTTGACTTCTTGCTTTGTATATGACTGACGTATTCTTTCCAGGATGCTTGTAGATATTTTACTCTTTATTTTAGATATTAAAGATGATTTACGAAAATTACTCAATACTGTAAGCTAAAATGATAATCTTGAAATGTGAATTATGAGCATTAAGTGTGTGTCAGTTACATTCTAAGCATGTTGAAATCTAGTAAAAACTTCATGAGAAATACATGAGGTAATAGATGAATAAGACCCACTTTTCCTGTTTGTTTTTTAATAAAAAAACAGAGATACAGAAATCTAAAATATGTTTCTCAACGTATTATACCCAAAGTCTAACAGTCAAAACTGAGATCCTGCCAGGTGTAGTGGAGCAACCCTGTAAACCCAGTACTTGGGACGCTGAGACAGGAAGATCTCAGGATTTAGGCCAACTTCAGCAACTTTGTGAGACCCTGTTTCAAAATAAAAAATGAAAAAGAACTTGGAGTGTAGCTCAGAGGTAGAAAGCCCCTGAGTTCAGCCTCCAGTACACACACACACACACACACACACACACACACACACACACACAAAACAAAATAAAAAATAAAAAAAACAACCAGATTGCAATAATCTCATGCCAAATTCAATTCTTTCAGTTACTAGATTACAATTTCTATTTTTTATAATAACGGTCAAAACATTGGATCTTAAATAATCTTTTAAAAATAATTGAATTTTTAAAACATTTTTTGTTTTGTGGTATGGGAATTGACCCCAGGGACATTCTACCACTGAGTTACACCCCCAAATATTTTTTTATTTTTCATTTTGAAATAGGGTATTATTAAGTTTTTGAGTCCGGCCTTTACATAAAATTATTTTAAATGACTTCATCTGCCAGGTGCAGTGGTGCACATCTGTAATACCAGTATTTGCAAGCTGAGATAGGAGGAAGCCTCAGCAACTTAACAAGACCCTGTTTCAAAAAAATAAAAAATTAAAAAGGCACTGGAGGTGTAGCTTGGAGGTATAATGCCCATGAGTTCAATCTCTAGTACAATAACAACAACAACAAAATAAAATGACTTCATCCATGATACAAGAAAAAATACTATTACGATGTGGTTATGACAAATGGTGATCTAATACAGCTATGTATTCTTGATATATGAATCTGCCAGTTGTCATTCTATTCCTCTCAGTGACAGAACTACCCTCTGTGGCTCTGTTTGGGATATTAGAACATCTCTCCCTTGGGAGCTTATAAAATGATAAGCTTCATCAAGATAGTAGAGGACCCTGTGGGAGGCAATGGAAGGGAAACTATTCTTGGTTTCTGTGAATCATTGCTCCTGATGGTCTCCTGCAGTGTAC
>PVLC010047705.1:0-10981 GCA_004027655.1 Graphiurus murinus
AGCATTCGGGAGGCTGAGACCGGAGGATCCGGGTTCGCGGCCAGCCTCAGCTACCTAGTGAGGCACTCCGCAACTTAGTGAGACTCGGTTTCAAAATAAAGAATAAAAAATGGGGCTGGGGGTATAGCTCGGAGGTAGAATGCCCCTGAGTTCAATCCCCAGTACCGCCAAAAAAAATAAATAAATAAAATAAAATAAATAAAGCCGAGCATGGTGGTGCATATCTGTAATCCCAGTACTTGGGAAGCTGAGACAGGAGGATTACAGTTTCGAGGACAGCCTCAGCAAGTAGTGAGACTCATCAACCTAGTGAGACCCAGTTTCAAAATAAGAAATAAAATCGGGCTGGGATTATATCCTGGAGGTAGAAGGCCCCTAGGTTCCACCCTTAGTACCACAAAGTAAATAAATAAATAAATATAAAATAGGGCTGGGAGTGTAGCTCAGAAGTAGAATACCTCAGCTCAGAGGTAGAATGTCCGAGTTTAATCTCAAGTACCGCAAAACAAAACAAAACAAAACAAAAAAACACCTCCGAGTTTAATCCCAGTACCACAATAAATATACAAATTTTTTTAGAGGAGTGGAGGTGTGGCTTGGAGGTAGTCTGCCCCTAGGTTCAATCCCCAATATCAAAAAAGAAGAAAATAGCTAAGACAAGTTTTCTAACATTGGAGGCTGGGAAACTTAACTAGTTTTCAACTCATAGCAATCTCTGCAATGTTAATCACTTAAAAAGTGTTTTCATATGAGTCCTCCCAGTAACCAGAAAGCCAGGTAACATTGCCCCAAACAAAGCTTGATAAATTGAAATAAGAGTTTACTGGAAGTCCCAAATGACCTTTAGATGGAAAATGTCTTCACATAACCTTGACATTGGAAATCTGAGGAAATAAAACGCTGCAGGAAGCGTTTCCAGTATCACAAACTGAACTCATAAACTGCTGGCAGGCAAAAGAGAGTTCTTAGCTGAGCTTAGATAAAAGCTGATAGCGCCCGGTGTGGTGGTGGCCTAAGCTTGTAATCCTAGTACTTGGGAGGCTGAGCTTCGAGGTGCACAAACCCATGATTCCAATACTTGGGAGACTGAGACAGGGAGGGTCATAGGTTCAAGGTCAACTTCAGCAACTTAATGAGACCCTGTTTCAAAATAAAGAAATAGGGATGGTGTAGCTCAGAGGTGGACTTCCCTGGGTTCAATCCCCAATACCACACACACACACACACACACACACACACACACACACAAATTACTTTGGAGCTGGGCATGGTGCTGCACACCTGTAAATCAGTACTTGGGAGGCTGAGACAAGAGGATTACAGGTTCAAGGTCAGCCTCAGCAATTTAGCAAGACCCTATTTCAAAATTAAAAATAAAATAGAGAGCCGGGCGTGGTGGCGCACACTTGTAATCCCAGCATTCAGGAGGCTGAGACCGGAGGATCCGGATTCGCGTCCAGCCTCAGCTACCTAGTGAGGCACTCCGCAACTTAGTGAGACTCGGTTTCAAAATAAAGAATAAAAAATAGGGCTGGGGGTATAGCTCGGAGGTAGAACGCCCCTGAGTTCAATCCCTAGTACCGCAAAAAAAAAAAAAAAGAAAATAGAGCCGGGAGTGTTGGCGCATGCTTATAATCCCAGAATTTGGGAGGCTGAGACTGGAGGATCCGGGTTCTCCACCAGCCTGAGCTACCTAGTGAGGCCCTCCAAAACTTAGTGAGACCCCTGTTTCAAAATAAAGAATAAAAAATAGGGCTGGGGCTGTAGCTCAGAGGTAGAATGCCCCCAGGTTCTATCCCCAGTACCTAAAAAAAAAAAAAAAAAAAAAAAAAAAAAAAAAAAAAAAAAAAAAAAAAAAAAAAAAAAAAAAAAAAAAAAAAAAAAAAAAAAAAAAAAATCCCCAGTATTATAAAAATAATAAAGACTGTTATAGGAATCTGGTATGGTCCTTGGGAGGCTGAGACATGGGGATCGAAAGTTTGAGACCAGCTGGGCATGGTGGCACATGTTTGTAATCCCAGTACTTGGGAGGCTGAGACAGGAGGATTGCAGGTTTGCAGCCAGCCTCAGCTACTTAATGAGGCCCTCCATAATTTAGTGATACCCTGTTTCAAAATAAGAATAAAAATAGGGCTGGGAGTGTAGCTCATGGGTAGAATGCCTCTGACTTCAATCCTCAGTGCCACAAAAAAATAAAATAAAATAAAAATAAAGTTTGAGCCAGACTCATCAACTTAGCAAGACCTTCAGCAACTTAGTGATACCCTATTTCCAAATAAAAAATAAAAGCCAAGCCAGGTGTGGTGGCCCACACTTGTAATCCCAGCATTCGGGAGGCCGAGACCGGAGGATCTGGGTTCGAGGCCAGCCTAAGCTAACTAGTGAGGCACTCCACAACTTGAGACCCGGTTTCAAAATAAAGAATAAAAAATAGGGCTGGGGGTATAGCTCGGAGGTAGACCGCCCCTGAGTTCAATCCCTAGACCCGCAAAATAAATAAATAAATAAAATAAAAAATAAAATAAAAGCCAGACATGGTGGCACACACTTGTAATCCCAGTACTTGGGAGGTTGAAACAGGAGGATCTCAGATTTGTGGCCAGCCTTAGTTATTTAGTGAGGCCCTCTGCAACTTAGTGAGAACCTGTTTCAAACTAAAGAATAAAAAATAGGACTAGGAGTGTAGCTAGGAGGTTGAATGCCCCTGGGTCCATTCCCCAGTACCACAATAAATAAATAAATAAATAAATAAATAAATAAATAAATAAACAAATAAATAAAATAGGGCTGAGTGTATAGCTCAGAGGCAGAACATCCCTGGGTTCAATCCCCAGTACCACAAAATAGAAGGACAAGACACATAGGGCTGGGGATTGTAGACCACTTGCATGGCATGCATAAAGCCCTGAGTTTGATACCCAGTACCAAAAATAAAATAAAATGTATTTATGCAGAGTTATGTTCAACATATCAGGAACACTATTTGGATGATGAAGGCAAAAGTTCAGGATCCCCCTCCCCCACACACACATCAGCTAAAGACTGCACCCATCTATTTGGTGCAAACTTTTTTTTTTTTGCGGTACTGGAGATTGAACTCAGGGGCATCCTACCTCTGAGCTATACCCCCAGACCTATTCTTTATTTTGAAACAGGGTCTCATTAACTTGAGGAGTGCTGGCTGAGAACCCAGATCCTCCGGTCTCAGCCTCCCAAATGCTGGGATTACAAGCATGTGCCACCATGTCCGGCTTGGTGCAAACTTTCTTCCTGATGCCTAGCTCATTACTACACATCTAGAGAATGAATGATAAGATGGTATTGCTTGTGGTTTTAACAGTAACATATTTTCAGTGAGGGAAGGAAGAAGAACACTCTGTTTGCCTTGGCACAGGAACTTCTTAAAGATAAAGAGCATATCTTATTATTCATATCTAGATATAAAAATCTATTCATAGCTGTGTGAGTTCCCGGAATCCAATACATCAGGAATCCTCCATGCTTCTCAAATGTTAACGTGCATGGAGCGCCCTGGGCTTGATTCTTTTTTTTTTTTTTTTGCGGTACTGGGGATTGAACTCAGGGGCATTCTACCTCTGAGCTATACCCCCAGCCCTATTTTTTATTCTTTATTTTGAAAAACGGTCTCACTAAGTTGCAGAGGGCCTCACTAGGTAGCTGAGGCTGGCTGCGAACCTGCGATCCTCCAGTCTCAGTCTCCCAAATGCTGGGATTACAAGCGTGTGCCACCACGCCCTGGCCCCAGCCCTATTTTTTATTCTTTATTTTGAAACAGGGTCTCACTAAGTAGCTAAGGTGTCCGAGAACCTGGATCCTCCAATCTCAGTCTCCCAAATTCTGGGATTACAAGCATGCGCCACCACGCCCGAGATTTTTTTTTTTTTTTTTTTTTTTTTTTGTGGTACTGGGGATGGAACCCAGGGGCATACTACCTCCGAGCTATATCCCAGCCTTATTTTTTATTCTTTATTTTGAAACAGGGTCTCACTAAGTTGCAGAGAGCCTCACTAAGTAGCTGAGGCTAGCCTCCAACCGGGATCCTCCTGTCTCAGCTTCCCAAGTACTGAGATTACAAACCTGCGCCACCAGGTCTGGCTGGGCTTGATTCTTATGCAGTGGTTTTTTGTTTGTTTGTTTGTTTGCTTGAGTACTGGGGATTGAACTCATGGGCATTCAACCTCCAGGCTATACCCCCACACTATTTTTTATTCCTTATTTTTGAAACAGGGACTCACTAAGTTGCAGAGGGCCTTACTAGGTAGCTGAGGCTGGCTGCGAATCTGGATCCTCCGGTCTCAGCCTCTCAAATACTGGGATTACAAGCAGGCACTACCATGCTTTTATTTATTTTGAAACAGGATCTCACTAAGTTGCAGAGGGCCTCACTAGTAGCTGAGGCTGACTGCAAACCCACATCCTTCTGTCTCAGCCTCCCAAGTGCTGTGATTACAAGCGTGCACCACCAGGCCTGGCTATATGCAGTGGTTTTTTGTTTGTTTTTAACAAGCTCTGTGGTGATGCCAGGGTTATTGCTCTGGAGTTCTATAGCAAGGACGTATGGATAATAATGGAGCCAGGATCAGGGTTTTCTCTGTGTGTGTGTGTGTGTGTGTGTGTGTGTGTGTGTTACTGGGGATGGATGGAATCCAGGGGCATTCTACCTCTGAGCTACACCTTTTTTTTCAGTACTGGGGATTGAACTCAGGGACATTCTACCTGCGAGCTATACTCCCAGCCCTATTTTTATTCTGAAACAAGGTCTCACTAAGTTGCAGAGGGCCCGAGTAGCTGAGGCTGGCAGGGAACCCGTGATCCTCCCGTCTCAGCCTCCTAAGTACTGGGATTACAAGCATGTGCTCCCTATTTTATTTTTCACCTGGAAAAAGGGTCTCTATAAGTTGCTGAGGTTGGCCTTGAACCTGCAGTCCTCCTGTCTTAGGTTCCCAAGTACTGAGATTACAGATGTGTGCCACCACACCCAGCTGTACCATGGTTTAGATAGAATAAATAACACCAAGTAGCCTATAACTCAGGTAGATTTTAGGGGCAACCTTAGCAAAATTGAATCACTTTCATAAAAGAAAGGGTATCTCCACAATGCCATGATGCGGGTGCTTTTCTCCCTTCAGTTTACCTAAGTCCTAGTGAAAAAAACCAAGTGTAGTAAAGAATTATCCATAAACATCAAAGTGCTACTTTTCTTAGAGGTATAAAGGTTCTATTGTTAATACACCTAAAGGGAGGGTGCAGCTCAACGGTACAGCATGTGTTTCACATGAGGAAAGCCTTGGGTTCAATTTCTAGCATCAAAGCAAATACAAAAACAAGACAAAAGCCGGATGTGGTGGCGCACGCTTGTAATTCCAGCATTTGGGAGGCTGAGACCTGAGGATCCAGGTTCGCGGCCAGCCTTAGCTACCTAGTGAGGCCCTCTGCAACTTAGTGAGACCCTGTTTCAAAAGTAAAGAATAAAAAATAGGGCTGGGGATATAGCTCGGAGGTAGAATGCCCCTGAGTTCAATTGCCAATACTGCAAAAGAAAAAAACAAAACAAAAAATAAAATAAAACAAGACGAAACAGCCGGGTGTGGTGGCGCACACTTGTAATCCCAGCATTTGGGAGGCTGAGACCGGAGGATCCAGGTTCGCGGCCAGCCTTAGCTACCTAGTGAGGCTCACTGCAACTTAGTGAGAACTTCTTTCAAAATGAAGAATAAAAAATAGGGCTGGGGGTGCAGCTTGGAGGTAGAATGCCCCTGAGTCCAATCCCCAGTGTCACAGAAAACAAAACAAAACAAAACAAAACAAAAACAAAAACAAAAAAAAGAAGTCTATAATGTTAACTTTTTTGTTCTTCACAGAAATTTCTAGAACTTTTCTGAAACTCTTTTGTTAATAAAGACACTGCTCTTTATGGTATTAGCTTACTCTTTAGACAGCCTGGAAAGTTATATTTATTTTAATTATACAGAGAATTGTTAGTACTTTTTTGGAGGTAATTACCACCATTAGCACTTCATTGTATTTTGGGAAAACATTTTGTTTCTTTTTTTTTTTTTTTTTTTGGTTTTTTTTTTTGGTGGTACTGGGGATTGAACTCAGGGGCATTCTACCTCCGAGCTATACCCCCAGCCCCATTTTTTATTCTTTATTTTGAAACCGAGTCTCACTAAGTTGCGGAGTGCCTCACTAGGTAGCTGAGGCTGGCGGCGAACCCGGATCCTCTGGTCTCAGCCTCCCGAATGCTGGGATTACAAGCGTGCGCCACCACGCCCGGCAACATTTTGTTTCTTGATGATAGTACTTACCTAGTCCAAATGCTTTTGTGTCTCACTTCCAGACGAGGCTGACAGGAGGTCTGTTTCTGCAGTGTCTAGCACAAGAGCCTTTAGATATCCTGTTTACTTTCTCTTCTATTTTTAAAGAGTTTGCATTTTTAATGATCCTGATTTATTAAAGGATAATTCCCAGTGGCACAAGTCAGCATTCATTCTTAATGTTTTTATTCTAAGTCAAAAGGATTGTGCACATGTTAAGATATGGTTAGCACAATCTATCTGCTTTCACTGCAGATAATATGTGAACCTAAAACCAAGGGTCCTGACGATGTGCACTCTCATTACAAAGAGAATGGCCTTTGACAATCATCTGAAACCTTCAAGAAACACTCTGTGGTGTGTGGATGAAATGCAGCCGCTCCGTTTTCATGACACAAAGGTTCTCCCTGGCATCTTCCTTTAATTTGGAGAAAGGCTGGCAAAGACGTGCCCATCTTAAGGTAACTGACCTGCATCCCACTTGAAGCTCTGCCGAGTGAAGAGTTTTACAGGGAAAGCATATGGCTAGATAGGCTCCTCCCACTTGACAGTGCTGGGCATAGATCAAACCGAAGACAAAGCCCTAGATAGCAACTTCATTTTATTTTTATTTTTGTGGTACTGGGGATTGAACCCAGGGGCATTCTACCTCCAAGCTACACCCCTAGTCCTATTTTTTATTCTTTATTTTGAAACAGGGTCTCACTAAGTTGTGGAGAGCCTCACTAAGTAGCTGAGGCTGCCCTCGAACCTGCGATCCTCCTGTCTCAGCCCTTGAACCTGCGATCCTCTCAAGTACTGGTATTACAAGCATGGGCCACCATGCCTAGCCAGCAAACTACTTCTGAGCAGCCAAGAATGTGCCAAGAATGACCCCCTCCTTTTTCCTGGCAGGGCTAGTGTAGGACACCATGAGAGAACCTATGAGGAAAACACAGGATCTGCAACAAAGTTCTGGGGGCATCCACTCCAAAAGAAACACCAACACACAACGCAAATTGTTTGGTTTATGTAATTGTTCGGGCAGATATGAAATTCATGCCGGGAGCCATGTATAGTAGGTACATTGCAGGCAGGAGATGACTGTACCTATGTCCATATCTGTGTATTCAGGGCCCAGACTGAGATATAGAAGACTTTCAGCCTCTAGACATTTCTTTTTGTCTCTTTTCAGGGAACTCCCCTTAAATGTAACCACTTCACTGATTTCTATCATCACAAGTATTTCCCTAAAGGCTAAACTCTTGTAACTCATCCAATTATTCATTTCTGTGCTCATAGGTACATGTAAAATGCCATAAAGGTGCTTTCTCATTCACAGTAATTTTAGTTTTTAAGCATTATAATAAGCAGTATATGTGATAAATCATCTGCTGGGATTACAAGCGTGCGCCACCACGCCCGGCTTAGATGATATTCAATAAATAATTCTACCATGGGGCGGGTGTGGTGGCTCATGCTTGTAATCCCAGTACTAGGGAGGCTGAGACCGGAGGATCCGAGTTCGCGGCCAGCCTCAGCTACCTAGTGAGGCTCTCTGGAACTTAGTGAGACCCTGTTTCAAAATAAAAATAAAAACTAGGACTGGGGATTTGGCTCGGAGGTAAAATGCCTCCTGGGTTCAATCCACAGTACCACACACACACACACACACACACAAAGAACTGGGGAGCCAGGCGTGGTGGCGCACGCTTGTAATCCTAGCATTCAGGAGGCTGAGACTGGAGGATCTGGGTTCGCGGCCAGCTTCAGCTACCTAAGTGAGGCACTCCGCAACTTAGTGAGACTCGGTTTCAAAATAAAGAATAAAAAAATAGGGCTGGGGGTGTAGCTTGGAGGTAGAATGCCCCTGAGTTCAATCCTCAGTACCACAAAAAAAAAAAAAAAAAAAAACTTGCCAGGTATGGTGGCACACACTTGTAATCCCAGTACTTAGGAGGCTGAGACAGGAGGAATCCCAGGTTAGTGGCCAGCTTCAGCTACCTAGTGAGGCACTCTGCAACTTAGTGAGGCCCTGTTTCAAAATAAAGAATTAAAAAAATAATACGGCTGGGGCTGTAGCTTGGAGGTAGAATGCCCCTGGGCTCAATCCCCAGTTCCCCAAAATATAAAAAAATATATAAATAAATAAATAAAATAAAAATAAAAAACTAGCCAGGCATGGTGGCACATGCTTGTAATCCCAGTACTTGGGAGGTTGAGACAGGAGGATCCAGGTTCACGGCTAGCTTCAGCTACTTAGTGTGGCTCTCTGCAACTTAGACCCTGTTTCAAAATAAAGAATACAAAATAGGGCTGGGAGTGTAGCTCGGAGGTAGAATGCTTCTGGGTTCAATCCCCAGTACCTAAAAAAAAAATAAAAAAATAAAAAAATAAGAGGGCTAGGGGTGTAGCTTGGAGGTAGAATGCCCCTGATTCAAGCCCCAGTACCTCTCCACCAATAGAGATGTCATATTATAGGATAGGAAGCCTATAATGTAATATAACAAGAAATATATATTTGGTCTCTGCCCTGGTTCTTGAGACAGAGCTCTTAAAACCCTTGTCGACAGGGCAGTAGGAGAATGTTTTGTTCTCATATTTGGTCTCTATCCCCAGTTCCCAATGCAGAGCTCCTAAAACCTTCGTAATTTTGAGTAAGAAAGTCTGACACACCGAGCCGGGCGTGGTGGCACACGCTTGTAATCCCAGCATTCGGGAGGCTGAGACCGGAGGATCCGGGTTTGCAGCCAGCCTCAGCTACCTAGTGAGGCACTCTGCAACTTAGTGAGACTCGGTTTCAAAATAAAGAATAAAAAATAGGGCTCGGGGTATAGCTCGGAGGTAGAATGCCCCTGAGTTCAATCCCCAGTACCACCCCCCCAAAAAAAACAGTCTGACACAGAGGTATAAATCTCTCAGAACTTCCTGGGTGATAGGAGCATCTTTTGTTCTAATGAAGACCACCTCCTTTTTTTTTGAGACAGTCTCACTAAATTGCCCAAGTTGGCCTTGAATTTGTGACCCTCCTGCTTCAACCACTGGGATTACAGACATGTACCACCACGCCTGGCAAATGAGGGCCCTCTTGGTGGGCTCCTCGAGAGCCTCAGAATCTAGGAGGCTGGTGCCAGCAGAACCAACCATGTGATTAGAAGGTTGGAACTTTCAGGCCCACTTCTTCTACCCTCAGTTGAAGGTTAAGTTGATCATTAATGGTCAATGATGTAACCAGCCATGCCTATATACAAGGCTCCATAAAAACCCCAAAGAACAGGATTTGGACGGTTTCCTAGTTGCTGACTGTGTACACTTACCTGGAGGGTGGCATGGCCAGAGAGGGCACAGGGGCTGCTCTGGCCCTTCCTTTTTTTTTTTTTTTTTTTTGCGGTACTGGGGATTGAACTCAGGGGCATTCTACCTCCGAGCTACACCCCCAGCCCTATTTTTTATTCTTTATTTTGAAACCGAGTCTCACTAAGTTGCGGAGTGCCTCATTAGGTAGCTGAGGCTGGCCACGAACCCGGATCCTCTGGTCTCAGCCTCCCGAATGCTGGGATTACAAGCGTGCGCCACCACGCCCGGCTTGCTCTGGCCCTTCTCACTTACCTCACCCTACCCACTTCTTCCATCTGCTTGTCTATATATTTTGTAACATCTTTTATTTTTTATTTATTTATTTATTTTTGTGGTACTGGGGATGGAACCTCACAGCATTCTACCTCTGAGCTACAGCCTCAGCCCTATTTTTTTATTCTTTATTTTTTATTTAAAAATTTTTTTTTGCAGTACTGGGAATTGAACTCAGGGGCGTTCTACCTACCAGCTATATCCCCAGCCCTTTTTTTGTGTGTGTGGTACTGGGGATTGAACTCAGGGACATTCTACCTCTGAGCTATACCCCCAGCCCTATTTTTTTTTTTTTTTTTTTTTTTTTTTTTTTTGCAGTACTGGGGATGGAACTCAGGGGCATTCTACCTCCGAGCTATACCCCCAGCCCTATTTTTTTATTCTTTATTTTGAAACCGAGTCTCACTAAGTTGCGGAGTGCCTCACTAGGTAGCTGAGGCTGGCCTCAAACCCAGATCCTCCAGTCTCAGCCTCCCAAATGCTGGGATTACAAGCGTGCGCAACCACGCCCGGCCCCCAGCCCTATTTTTTCTTTATTTTGAAACCAAGTCTCACTAAGTTGCGGAGTGCCTCACTAGGTAGCTGAGGCTGGCCTTGAACCCAGATCCTCCGGTCTCAGCCTCCCGAATGCTGGGATTACAAGCATGTGCCACCACACCCGGCTTTATTCTTTATTTTGAAACAGGGTCTCACTAAGTTGTGGAGTTCCACACTAAGCAGCTGAGGCTGGCCGAGAACCGTATCCTCTGGTCTCAGTCTCCCAAATGCTGGGATTACAAGCGTGTGCCACCACGCCCGGCTTTTTTTTTTTTCTTTTTTTTTGTGGTACTGGGGATTGAACTCAGGGGCATTCTACCTCCAGCTACACCCCCAGTCCTATTTTTTATTCTTTATTTTTGAAACAGGGTCTCACTAAGTTGTGGAATGCCTCACTAGGTAGCTGAGGCTGGCCGCGAACTCGGATCCTCCGATCTCAGCCTCCCAAGTACTGGGATTACAAGTGTGCTCCACCATGCCGGCTTTTTTTTTTTTTT
>PVLC010047706.1:0-10995 GCA_004027655.1 Graphiurus murinus
GGCTCGGCTCTTACCCTCCACCGTTGGCCTCGGCTTGTGTGGACAGTCCTCGCCACAAAGCTGGCCCTCTCTGGTTCTGGTGGCTCTTCTCTCTGTCGCTGGTCCCAGCATACTGCACCATTCCTTGTCAACAAAGGGACTATTTATAGAGGTCTGGGCTGGTTTGGGCAAAGCAGCCAGCTTGTGTGTGCCATCTGTGTTCTGTTTGAGCCGTGACCAATAGAGAGGAGATGGTCGGCAAAGCCGGATGGTGCAAGAGGAAGTCTGGAACCAGGATGGCAGATTTTGCAATAGCGAGCTCTGTTTATTTTCCTGGGGCAATTTCCCAATATGACAGTGAGCTGAAGGTGAGGGAGACTTGAGAAAGCATTAGACTGCTCCTGCAAAGAGGTGGACCATAAAGAGAATGAGGAAAGCAGGGCAGCAGGCAGAGGGAACACTGGGGCTGAGGAAGGAGGTTCGGGATGGGAGGCCCTGGGGCACAGATACAGGCAGAGGAAGCTGTCATCAGGGAGGGAGAGAAGGAAGATGCTAAAGAGGGAGTGGAGGACACACGGAAGGATCCTGGAGGTCTCTTCTGAGACTCAGCTCTGCAAAAGAGGCGGCACGTTTCCTCTGGAACTGGAAAAAAGGACAGGGGGTTTGGGTAATGGAGATGCAGAGTGAGGGGCATTGACAGGTCTCTTCTTGGGTGGTTTGATCTTTTCAATGATAGGAGCAGATCTCTACCTGAAATGAAAGGGCTGGCAGAAGGGTTAGAAGTGTAGGAAAAACTGCTGTAAGGAAAGAAATCAGAAACATCTGGGGGAGCCGGGCGTGGTGGCACATTGCCTGTAATCCCAATACAAGGGAGGCTAAGATAGGAGGATTGCAGGTTTGAGGACAGCTTCAGCAAGTAGTGAGACTCTCATCAACCTCGTGAGATGCTGTTTCCAAATAAGAAATAAAATCATGCTGAGCGTGTAGCTTGAAGGTAGAATGCCTCTAGGTTCAATCCCCAGTACCAATATATACATGAAATATCTGGAGAGAAATGCGAAATGGAAGGCAAAGTAACAGCCAGGTGGCCTTTCCCTTGTGCTATGGTGAGAATGTTGGTCCCCTCCCAAATTCATATGCTGGAACCTAATACTCAATGTGACAGTATTTGGTCTTTGGGGGATTGATGTTGATCAGTCTCTGCCCTGCCCTTATGAATCGGATTAGCGCCCTCATAACAAGAGGTCAAAGGGAACTCCTCGCCAATGAGGCACCATCTTTTTTTTTTTTTTCTGAGTACTGGGAATTGAACTCAGGCAAATTCTACCTCTGAGCTACAGTCCCAACCTTTTTTATTTTGTATTTTGAAACAGGGGCTCGCTAAGTTGCTGAGGCTGGCCTCAAACCTGTGATCCTCCTATCTCAGCCTCCCAAGTACTGGATTTACAGACATCCGCCACCAGGCCTGAGGAGGAGGCGCCATCTTTGAAGCAGAGAGTGAGCTCTCACCAGACTCTTTAATTTGCTGGTGCCTTGATCTGGGACTTTCTAGCCTCCAGAGCTGTGAGAAATAGGTTCCTATTGTTTATAAAGTACCCAGTCTAAGGTATTTTGCTATAGTACCTCGAGCTAAGACACCCTGGTCCCTGCTTCCCAGTCTCTCTCGCCACGGGGCGGGGCCGCCCTTCACGCATTCCCGCGTTCTCTCTCCTCTCACATTCACATGTGTGGCAGCATCAACACGAAATGCATGGACTGTGAGGACTTTGGGGGCTAACTATTCATCCTTCAAAATTTCTCCACCTTCTTCTCTCCCAGCCTGCTCTCTGAGCACAAGACGAAGCTCGAGAGTCTCCCTGTGGCTTGCGTGCTGCCTCTAGCTGCCCTCAGCTCCATGGCCCACTCCCTTGCGCATGCCCGTGGGCCTCCTGCGCATGCCCGTGGGCCTCTTCTGCGCAAGTCTGTGGGTCTCCCCTGTGCATGCCCGTGGGCCTCTTCTGCGCATGTCTGTGGGTCTCTTGCGCATGTCCGTGGGCCTCTTCTGCGCATGTCTGTGGGTCTCCCCTGCGCATGCCCGTGGGCCTCTTGCGTTTGGCTCAGTTAACCATGGCACAGCTCTGGCCTGGCGTAGAATTCCACATCCAGGTCCAGCTCTACCTTATCCTCCGGGCTCTCCTTTGAGAGGGGGCATCTATCTGGTTCCATCCAAGCTATGAACTGCTTTCTCCTGAGCTGAGTCCCCACTTATGTTTCAGAAAATTCCATCCAAGGCGTGAAGCCATGTATTACAAACGTGGGTCCACAGACCCGCTTGCCAACCGAAATCATGGACAGTGTTCAAACAGTGGTACAGGAGAGGCTCCTAGATTAGCACCCTCAAGAGAGTTTAGTACATCGGGCTTTGACTGATGTGGATGAAATTGTTTTAGAAAAATTCCTTTTGAATCTGGGATGCTGAAAGACCCCTAAGGGATAGTAAGGAATTGGTTCCCAAAGAGACTTCACCAGGAGGTGGAACTTCCTAAGAGGAAAGAAGCGGATTCCTTATAATTCCTAGTTTCTTTATGACCCAGCAGGCAGATCTGACAGTGGGAGGTGTGAACTCAGAGGCCAAAGTGGCAGAAATAGATCATGCCTGCTCAGAGCTGCCATGTCCACAGGAGAGAAGGCATGAGTTCATGGGTCTGGCTGGCGTGCAGACAGCAGAAACATGGTGTGTGTTAGGCCTCCTCGCCTTCTTCTGGTGACGGCGGTGGTTGTATGAAAAACAGCTAAGCATGTCCTTGAGGCTGCCATATTGTCTTATGTAACTCTGTGCCCTGGCTAGTGGCCACTTTTGTTCTGATTTGGTGTATAAACTGGACTGAGACACGTGGATAGGCACATGCACAGATAAGCAGATATACTATGTGGAAGTCTCTTTGATGCTCACGTACACCCCGTCAGTCACCTCTGGGCACTGGATGCCTAGGCCTCCTCTTAGCCCTCTGCAGCTGGAATAAAGCCGTGTCCTTCCCTCTCTCCGTGCCTTCCTTCTTTTACTGATGGACCAGATTGAATCTACAACTTCCCAGCCTTGGTTGGTTGCACAACACTGGGCCTTGCAGCCCAGAGGAAAGGCTCCTAAGGAAAGGACTTGAAATTTGGAATTTGAAGGCCTTGTTTTGCACAAGTCCCTGCTTTGCACCATGAAATTTTAGGTACTTTTTTTTTAAAAACTCACTGAGATTATAATTTTCAAAAGACAGCATCTCCAGATGGATAATGCATTGGATTACATTCACAATGATGTGTGGATGGTAGACTCCCGGAACTTTTCCTTGGAATATTAAGGATCTTTTGAAGAATGGGAGTATGAATACCATGGAGGGAGAGAGGTCAGTATATCCAAAGGCCATGAATTCTATTTCTATGCACTTAGCCGTGTGCTAATTATTCCCAAGCCTCGGTGCATAGACACGGTGCCCATGGATCTTTCATTTAATGTCTATGTAGAAGAAAACTGATACTTGGACTGTTTGCAAGGAGTATGTCTCCCTTGTGGACTTTAAAATCTGGGCTCTGTTTTCCATGGTTCTCCTTTCCTGAGGTACTTGCTGACTTTCTTCTTGACTTTGCATACTAATTTTACTTGAAAGAGACAATTTCAAATTCTGTCAGAGTGTTTAGCTGTGACCCTTCAGCCTGCTAACCCATGAAGGTATGTGTTTGCTCTATAGACAGCCGATCACCTGGACTCATTGCTATGTTTCTTAAAACAAAACAAAAAAGCCAACAAAGCAGAAACCTGGAATGCTTCCATCCCAAAGCAGCAACACCATCAACAGCAACAATGACAGCAGAAGTAACACCATCCCATTGGGCTCGTCTCTCAAGTAAAGGATCCATTGCTGAGTTTCAAATCTCACATGCCACATGCATTTCCTTTATAAAAGATTCCTGACTTAATACCTCCCCAAGGACCTTGTAAGGATGATCTCATCCCCTTAAATTGGCAGGGATGAAGCATTCCAATTCTGTTCCAGTGCAAGAACAGAAAGGTGGTTGTGAAGCAGAAATTATTCAGTCAATAATCAAACAGATCCAGTCCTTTCTTCTTCCAAAAGACTGTAGCCAAATTCTGGAGATGCTTTCTGCAGGCAGGGTCTACCCTAGACCCCACAGACATTTCTGATGCTGGCTTCTATCAGAGGTTTTAAGATCTGGTTGATTCCAAGGGCCTCTGTGGAGGAAAAGGGGCCTCAGGAGAAGCAGAATAATGTGGACATTCCCTGGTACAAACACATTGAAGTGAGAGATAAAAGGAATCCAAATTAGTCCAGTTGCTGGAACTGAAAGAAGGAATGGGAAAGCCACGTTGGAAGTGGTGAGCAGCGATCCTGGGTGTGGGTGAGTCTGGGTGTGGGTGAGTCTGGGTGTGTTATTGGGCTGGTGTAGGGCCCGTGCATTGCATTGATGAGAGTTGAAGACCTGGGCCAGTGCCAGGCAGGAACCTAAACAAGAAAGCAAAATTTGGAGCAATCATAGGGCTGAACTCTAGTGAAAGGAAGACCAGGAAAAAAAATCCCCCCATTGAATTGGGAAGATGCCAAGAAAGTTTGCTTCTGCCTGGGTTTTTGGTCAGAAGCAAGTCTTTTGTGAGAAAGTGAAATTCCAAGCTTACACTTCAAAAAGACTGAATTGGGACTGTCCATGAGTTGTCAACATCCTAAATTATTAAATGGCCATAAAATGATCCTGGTTATGTTACTGCTGGAATATGTGCAGACACAGACTGTAAATCACCCTGGTTGTAAGAGATTGCCACTGAAAAATAAAAGCTCAGTTGAAGAGGAACTTTCAGTAAAAAATTACAATTTACCTGGTGAAAAAAATCCACCATGGAAAAAGAGTTTGAAGACACACCAAACAGAAGGGTGAGCAGCTCCACACAAGAAATCACAGAAAGAAATCTAAAAGAGACAATTAAATATAGAGATGTTTAAATAATTAAAGAGATAGTACAACAACAAAAGAGAAGCCACGACGAAAGACTGACATATGATGAAAAAGAATGAGAGTAACATTAGTGATAAAACATATTTTGCTCATGTTCAGATTTTAGAAACAAATACACTAAAACTGAGGAAAGCAGATTGCCAACACCCCCTCCAAACAAAAAACCAACTTCCTTCAAAGCCAACGGCCCAATAAGACCCTCCTTTCCCACCCCAAAACCCCAAAAGCCAGTCTTTGGAAAGAGAAAATGGGAGGCCCACATCTTGCCCTTGCATATTTCAACCCACTAAAGCTTAGTATGGGTTCTACACCCTTGTAAAATGTACCAGCTAGCCTTAGGTTTACCACGCAGAAGACAAAGCAGACACCAAATTTGGTTGTTTAGGACACCGACATAATCTTTCTATTATAATGACATGAAATTGGAAGGAACTGGCAATGCTAGGCCAGTAGGGATCCTGAATGAGTATTCCCATAGGATCCTAAGTTAGGAAGTAATTAATAGAAATCTGAGTGGAATCATGAGATGGAAAAAGGAAGTTAAAAATTAAAATTTTGTATAAGTGTATGCATTCAAGCATATATGTTGGAGAACTTGGGCACTGAACATACCTGATGACAGCCATTGACAGTGTAATGAGTCAGTAATTGCTTTCCTTCTTTCACCCTGGTATTGTTATAGAGACACTCCTGTGAGCAGCATTGAGATTGTTGTAGTTGTAGAAAAGAGAAGAAGAAGGTTAGAAAGGAAAAAAGAAGGTTGTTATCATTTGAGGTTGTATGATGAGCAATCTATGGCAATGAGAATCTACAGGCAAAATTATAAAAATAGCAAGAGAGTTTAGCAAGGTTGCGGGGAACAAGATCAATAAACAAAATCACCAGTAACAAAATTTAGGAAATTTAGGTAAAAATACTTATAATAACCATAGCAACAAACCCCATGTACTTCTGGAAATAAATACATGAGTGTAAAACTTATGTGGAAAAAATAAAAACAATTTATTAAAAGACATTAAATAAGCCAGGCATGGTGGTAATCCATGCACTTGGGAGGCTGAGACAGGAGGATCACAGGTTGGAGGCTAGCCTCAGCAACTAAGCATTTCTCAGCAACTTAGTGAGACTCTGTTTCCAAATAAAAAAATAAAATAAAATAGGACTGGGAGAATGCCCCTGCGTTCAATCCTTAATAACACACACACACACACACACACACACACACACACACACACACACACACGACATTAAATAGTTGGAGACAAGAAGATTCATGGATAGAAAGATTTAACTATGAAAGGTTTTAAATTTTGTCCAAATTAAATGAAAGTTAATTCAATTACAATAAAATTTCCAAGAGAATTTTTTTTTCAGTACTGGGGATTGAACCTAGGGGCATTCTACCTCTAAGCTACCCCCAGCCCTACTTTTTAGTCTTTATTTTGAAACAGGTTCTCACTAAGTTGCTGAGAGCCTCACTAAGTAGCTGAGGCTGGTGGAGAATCGGATCCTCCTGTCTCAGCCTCCCAAATACTGGGATTACAAGCGTGCACCACCATGCCTGGCCCAAGAGAATTTTTGACAGAACTTGACAAAACAGATTTAAAACTTCACATAAAAAGAAAATATTGTAAAATGTAACTTAAATAATCATAAAATGATGATGATGACAAGACATCTGCCCTACCAGATTTCAAAACTTTATACAAAGCTTATAGTAGTTGAAGTGCGATATTGGCAACAGGGATAGAGAAATCTACCAGTGGAACAGGATGGAGAATGTGGAGACAAACTTATGATTAGTAGGAATTTGGTTTATGACAGAGGTATTACGAAGAAGTAAAGAAAAAAAAAAGACTATTTAATAAATTGGTTTTGAGCCAGGCATGGTGTCACATGCCTATAATCCCAGTACTTGGGAGGCTGAGACAGGAGGATCACAGGTTTACAGTTAGCCTCAGCAATGTAGCAAGACTCTCAGCAACCTGGTGAGAGCCTGTTTCAAAATAAAAAATGGTTGCGGCTGTAGTTCAGAGGTAGAGTGTCTCTGACATCAATTCCTAGTAACATACACACACACACACACACACACACACACACACACACACACACACACAAAGATAATGGTTCCCTCTGGAGTTGGGTGGGAGAGGAAGAAACGTGGTCAGTGTGTGAGGATTTTTGCACCATCTGTGTTGATACATGACAAAATACATCTGGAAAAAAAAATTCAAATGATATTCACATCTAAGTCTAGAATGTTTATGGGTGCCTATTATAGTATTTTCTGTACTTTTCCAAATGCTTAAAACATTCCATAATGAAAAATAAAGAAATTAAGCATGTTTAATAATGATAAAAGATAATGATAAAAGAAGGGGCGGGAGGGGACAGGATGTCAGATGACTCTCAGAGGCTTACAGCTCAGAGAAAGGTATGTTCACTTCTCTGAGACCAAATGGCCTTGCAGGCTCTGGGCCAGGGGCAGGTAGATGGAGAGCTGACCGACACGCATGGATGTGTCCCTGTGCTGTCGTTTCTCTCCTGCCTGGGATTGCCACTGATTTTATTCTTCTCTGGTTAGGTCACAGACTACCCCAGAGCAGCAATAGATCTTAATGTTTTCATCCTTCTCCTCGGTTCTCAGCATGTGGAGGGTCCAGAGCCCTAACACAGGCAAAAGTTGGGGCCCCTGTGGACTTAACATTCTTTCCCCAGGGATCCACGGTGTGTCTGGCCCTAGAATTCTCATTAGAAAAGTTCTCCCATTATTTTTTATTATGAAAAATTCCAGGCTGATTGAACATTTAGAGAATAATTTAATGGATATCCATGCACCTAACCATCCAGCAGCAGCAGCAGCAGCAGCAGCAGAAGAAGAAGAAGAAGAAGAAGAAGAAGAAGAAGAAGAAGGAGAAGAAAAATGCACTTGAAACCTCATGTGCCTTCTCCCTACCCCACTCAATATCTGCTCCCTCTAGTTCTGAGTTTGGTGTTTGTTGAAGTTCTGCATATAGCCATGGATTTATTACATACACTTCCAGCTTTAGACAATGCACAGCATTGTTTTACATGCTTATAAACTTTATATAAGTGGAATAATGAATGCCATGTGTATCATTTTATAACTTGCATTTTTTTAAAGCTCAGCATTATGTTTTTGAGATCTAGCTACGTTGATTCCACTATCTCTAGATCATATTTATGAATAGGCAGTCATTTGTTTCCTATCTAGGTGGTTTTCATTTTCCACTATTACAAATAGTGCTGCAGAGCACATTCCGGCTCCCGTGTCTGGAGCCCTCTTGGAGCTTCTTCAGGGTGTGAGCGGCACCTGTGCGGATGCTCAGTTGGGGAGCAGATGCTCAGGGGAGGGGCAGGTCACCTTTCTTGGGTAACAGTATGTGAGCCACACATTCCCCTGTGATTGTGTAGTTCTGGCGGAGACCCCAATGTCTGGGTCCTGTTTTCCCTGCTAGGCTGTTTTTCTGACTTTTACTGAGTTGTAGGAACTTTAAAAATGTTTTTTGGACACCGGTTCCTTGTTGGTTATACTCACTGCAAATGCATCTTCTATGCTGGGCTTGGCCTTTGTTACAGTTCCTTCTACTTAAATATTAAAAATTGTCACTGAGTCAAATTTGTAAATCTTTTCCTTACGTCTGTGCCTTTTGGGCCTTGTGTAAGAGCTTTTGTTAGAATTTCATTAAGCCTATTTAATGGAGTGGTTCTTCTCTGACTCCATGGCAGTTGTTAATTTTTGGTGGCCTAAGGGATTTTAGTTTGCATCCTCTGGTAGGTCCTCTGGCCAGGCCTGGTTTTGTTGTGCTCCCTCTGGAGTGGTACTTAGGTCTGCAGAGGCCCCGGGGGTCTTTAGGGCCCCCCAGATCCTTTGCATTTCAGGGCTGGAGCGGTCTTCACCCGTCTCTCATCATAATCTTCCAAAAGAATGGCCACCATCCAGTTAGTGAGCTTGGGTGGATTTTTTTCCAATAAAGTCTTATTGCCATTCTCTTCTGGGACGCAGTTAGATGGATATAAATAAATTAAGAAATTGGGTCAATGTAGTATGGATTTTGGAGCAAGACAGAGAGCAGGTTTTGAAACCTCAGTCACATCCCTAACTCTGAGCCTTAGTTTCTTTTTCTATAATACGGGGAATAACAAAAACTGAGCTGAGGAATTTGTGATGAATATTAAGCATATAATTCTGGATGTGGAGCAATTATAATAAACAAGAGTGTTGTGCACGTGTGCACTCAAGTTGTGCTTATAACAAAACTAAACTTTCTACACACATTATCTCTGTTGGCCCTTACGACAACTCTGTGGGGTTAAGAACACCACCACGGTACTGTGGGGTTAAGGGACAGGTTTGGATTGCTTTACTCTTCAGCTCGGCTGCTTACCACCTACTGTGGTTCTGTAGCTGAAGCCCAAGGCCAGGGCTGGGCAGAGCCGAGCTCCCAGGCGTCCTCCTCGCTTCCGGGGCTCCTTGGCTTGTGGCGACGTCACTCTAATCTTCACGTGGCATCATTCTCCCTGTACGTTGAGTCTCTGGTCTGAATTTCTCCTTTTTATAAGGAAAACAATGTTGTATTAGGGGCCTCTTCTACCCCAATATAATGTTATCTTAGCTCGTTCCATCTCCAGACCCTATTTCTAGATAAGGTCACACTCTGAAGTACTGGAATTAGGATTATAATGTATGAATTTTAGGGGAAACAATTCAACTTGTAACAATATATATGAAAAAGCTTATTGTGAGGATAAAAACAAAATATATAGATGAGGCTTAGACCACTGGTACTTAGAAAACGGTCAATTAAATATTAGTTGTTATTACTACTGCCATGAGTCAGATGGAGAATCTGAAGTCCAGAGAGGTGGAATGGTTTTCCCAAGGTCACACAGCCCATGAGTTACAGATTCAGGATTTCAACCCAGATATGGCAGATTCCAAAATGTTTGCACTATATATCTTCATTGCTTAAAGAGGACAGAAGAGGGAAGTTCATATTTCAAGATTTCGTTTAGAAAAAGAGACTCCACTGGGTATAATTGTGAACAGAGAATGCTCTGATGATAGTGCTCAGTCTTTCGGTTGCATATTTGCATCATATACATATTTTCTTATTTTTGAGTAAAATGGCTCTCAGTGAGTGGCATGAAATAGATTAGAAGGAAAAAATGAGCGATAAGTCATTGCATCTGCAAAGGAGACCCCGTATCTTCTTTTTCCCCACCATTTATTTATTGCGTTAGGTCACTTCTGCTCTGCTTCCCTTCTTGGTATTTCCTCAGGGTTGTCTAAAGCTGGGCCCCCATGTGACCAGGGCCGGCCATGCACAGCCTGGGCCCAGGTGCTGCTGGGGTTTAGCCTCTGGACAAGTGACAGATGGACAGATTTTTTTGTGGTACTGGGGATTGGACCCAGGGGCATTCTAACTCTGAGCTACCTGCCCCCCCATCAGTCATTTTACTTATTTATTTATTTTTATTTTGAAACAGGGTCTCACTAAACTGCGAAGCGCCTAAGTTGCTGAGGCCAGCCGCAGACCTGCGATCCTCCTGTCTCAGCCTCCCGAGGACTGGGATTTTGGGTGTGCCATCAGGCCGGGCTGACAGATGGTCTTGACTGGGTAGGTTGAGGGGAGGTTTGAAGGTTGAGAAATCTTCCTGCCTTCAGTCCACATCTGTACCGGTGGTCAGTCCCTCCGGCTATGAGGATTCCCCCCAGGGAGTCCAGTCCTCACCTGGGAGATCCGCTCCTTCAGCCCCATTTGGAAGCCTCCCCTCCCCCACACCACTTCACCTCTGGTTCTAGCAAGAGCAGGGGCTGTAAGCGTGGACGCCATTCTTCGGGCGCCAAGGAATTACGGCGTCGTTTTTTCTTTTCTGTTTTCCCAGTGCGGTTCGGTGCGGAGCTGGTTCTCACCGGCGATGCCCAGTGAGGCTTCCTTGGGATTTGGGGAGGAAATGTCTTCACATTTTCCATTCTTTTCTTCCCAGAGACGT
>PVLC010047707.1:0-10994 GCA_004027655.1 Graphiurus murinus
AAAAAAAAAAAAAAAAAAAAAAAGAATAAAAAATAGGGCCAAAGGTGTAGCTCGGAGGTACACCTGGGTTCAGCCCCCAGTACCACAAAAAAGGTACCGCAAAAAAATAATAATAATAAATAAATAAATAAACTAAAATAAGGCTGAGGGTGTAGCTCGGACACAGAATGCCCCTGGGTTCAATCCCCAATACCGAAAAAATTAAAGATTAAAAATTTAAAATGGAGCCGGGCGTGGTGGCGCACGCTTGTAATCCCAGCATTCGGGAGGCTGAGACCAGAGGATCCGGGTTCGCAGCCAGCCTCAGCTACCTAGTGAGGCACTCCGCAACTTAGTGAGACTCGGTTTCAAAATGAAGAATAAAAAATAGGGCTAGGGGTGTAGCTCGGAGGTAGAATGCCCCTGAGTTCAATCCCCAGTACCGCAAAAAATTAAAAAAAATAAAAATTTAAAATGGAGCCAAGTGTGGTGGCGCATGACTGTAATTCCAGCATTTGGGAGGCTGAGACTGGAGGATCCGGGTTCGCAGCCAACCTCAGCTGCTTAGTGAGGCCCTCTGCAACCTAGTGAGACCTTGTTTCAAAATAAAGAATAGCCGGGCGTGGTGGCACACGCTTGTAATCCCAGCATTCGGGAGGCTGAGACCGGAGGATCCGGGTTTGCAGCCAGCCTCAAGCTACCTAGTGAGGTACTCCGCAACTTAGTGAGACTCGGTTTCAAAATAAAGAATAAAAAATAGGGCTGGGGGTATAGCTCAGAGGTAGAATGCCCCTGAGTTCAATCCCCAGTACCGCAAAAAAAAAAAAAAAAAAAAAAAAATAGGGCTGTGGGTGTAGCTCGGAGGTAGAATGACCCCAGGTTCCATCCCCAGTACTGCAAAAAAATAAAATAAAAAATGGAAGCCTGGTATGGTGGCACACGCTTGTAATCTCAGTACTTGGGAGGCTGAAACAGGAGGATTGCAAGTTTGTGGCCAGCCTCAGCTATTTAGTGAGGCCCTCCACAACTTAGTGAGACCTTGTTTCCAAATAAAGAATAAAAAATAGGACTGAGGGTGTAGCTCAGAGGTAGAATGCCTCTGGGTTCAATCTGTAGTACCAGAAAGAGAGATAAAAAGAGAGAAAGGAGAGAGAGAGGGAAGGAAGGAAGGAAGGAAGGAAGGAAGGAAGGAAGGAAGGAAGGAAGGAAGGAAGGAAGGAAGGAAGGAAGATGGATAATCTGGATAGACTAGGTCCTCCACCCCAGCTCCACCAGCAGCAAGTAGCTGATTAGGAGGAGATCTGAGAGCTCAGTAGTTGGTCCGACAAATACGACTGTCCGTGTTCTCTTGGGGGTGGTGTCTAACAGTTCCACCCCAAGCGATTCACTCCCAGGAAATATATTCATCAAGGGATTGACTCTCAGAGCCTTCCTCCAAGATACAATAAATTAAGGCAATTTTTCACAAGCAACCAACGGAAGTCATAGGCCATTCTGTTCTCTATTTTCCTTTCCACAGTGACCTCCGCACACCTGTACTGGGCGGGAGCAGGTACCCAGGAGCTCAGCAGAGCCTCATGCATTTCATCTTGTTTTTGTCCCTGCAGATGGCACCAAGAAGTTCCCAATGTCATCACTCTGAGCATGGACTGACCTGATTGGTGGCAAACAAAGGTCACTCCTTAGTTTTTTGCTAATAAAAATGCCTTATCACCAGGTGTGATGGCTCATGCCTGTAATCCCAGTACTTGGGTGGCTGAGGCAGGAAGATCACAGGTTCGAGGACAGCCTCAGCAATTTATCGAGGTCCCCAGCAACTTAGTGAGACCCTGTTTCAAAATTGGGGTTGTAACCCAGAGATAGAACACCCATGGATTCAATCCCCAGGACTAAAACAAACAAACACTCAACATTTGATATTGTGTGTCATCATTTTTTTCTTTTTCTTTTTCTTTTTTTGCAGTACTGGGGATGGAACCTAGGGGTATTCTACCTCCAAGCTATACCCCCAGCCTTATTTATTTATTTATTTATTTATTTATTAGTTTATTTATTTTTGCAGTACTAGGGGAACCCAGGTGCATTCTCCCTCTGAAATACACCCTCAGCCCTATTTTTATTCTTTATTTGGAAACAGGGTCTCACTAAGTTGCAGAGGGCCTCACTAAGTAACTGAGGCTGGTGGTGAACCTGTGATCCTCCTCTCTCAGCCTCCCAAGCACTGGGGTTCCAAGCATGGGCCACCATGCCTGGCTCCATCCACTTATTTTCAAATGTGCACCCAAGACGTATGCACCCACATGGAACAGCTGAGCGGCTCCCCTCTTGGGAGGATGTGACATGGGCACCGTGGTACCTGCAGAACCACCAGGCTGTGCTCTCTGCCTGAGACCTGAGCTGCTGCACCCGTGTCTCCAATCCTGCCTTCCGCCCTGTGACTGTCACCTCTGAACTTCCCCACTTACTCCTTCCAGCATCCCAGCTCCATTGGACTTCAGTCCTACCAGTGTTGGGGCTCAGAGAATGATACCCCAAAGTGTGGTGTTTCGGCATCTGAACAGAAGCAAACAGGGAGGCCCCAGAGGCTGTGCTGGGCCAGGTGCCCAGCCTCCCTCGTCCTCCTCCCCAGGACAGGGACAGAGCTTTCTCTCCGGCTCCCCATCCACCCCACTGCCTCAGCCTGTCACTGCAATGTCTGTCGCCCTTGTCTGTCGCCCAGGGCCCCGGGTCTCCACTCAGAGTCTTGGACCCCCCTCCAGGCTGCCTGCACCCCGCTTCTCTCCCCCTGCAAAGAAGCGGGCGAGTTTCTGAATCTGCCCAGGTCCTTGGGTCCCACCTTCCCACGTGTCCCAGGTGTGTCAGTACATTCGAGCGCGTTTTCTCTCCGTTATCTGTTACCAGATCATCCCAGTAGACCGGACACCTCAGAAGGGAGGGGGCGGGAGGACTGTCCCTCAGCCCACAGCAGGATCCTGAGCCCACTGCCTACAGCTGCAGGGAACTCTGCTAGATGAGCGCCTCCTAGTGGTGACACATCACAGGTGGTGAACACACGCTGACTGAGTGCTTCCCGCACACACTCGTGACAAGCACTGTTAAAAGCAGCAGTTGGAGCCAGCCTGGTGGCGCACGCTTGAAATCCAGCATTCGGGAGGCTGAAACCAGAGGATCCGGGTTCTCGGCCAGCCTCAGCTACCTAGTGAAGCACTCCGCAACTTAGTGAGACCCTGTTTCAAAATAAAGAATAAATAATAGGGCCGGGGGTATAGCTCGGAGGTAGAATGCCCCTGAGTTCAATCCCCAGTACCATACACACACACACACACACACACACACACACACACACACACAGAGGGGAGGTGTTGTAACTTTAGAAAAATTCCCACAATGACATTTTAAAATCATGATATAAAATAGAGTCATTCTTATGATACACCTTGAGCGCACGATAGTAATCACAAAATTGAAAACAGGATAAATCACCAGAGTTATCAACGACTTCGGGGGCCACTAAATTTCAAAAGCTGACCAGCAGGGGGCGCGAGCGGCCCGCGTGTTCACGTAACGCGGACAGAGTCTTCGGCTGATGGACAAGCGGCGGGTCAGGGGTACACAAGGTCGCCAACCTTCCCAGCCTCATTCTGGATTTGTGTGTATGTGTGTGCGTTTGGTGTGTTTGTGCGGCATTGTTTAAAAACCGGGAATGGTCTACGCACTGTACTTCAGTTTAGGGCTGACATCACGTACCCACATAATTTTGGAAGTCCATTGGCACTCCTTACAGAATCTCTTTCTTTTCAACACCTACAGTGGATGCCAATTTGTAAATGAATTGTACTTCATGGCCATCCCTATTTTATTTTTATTTTGAAACAGGGTCTTAGCCATGCATAGTGGTGCACGCTTGTAATCCCAGTACTTGGGAGGCTGAGACAGGAGGATTGCAGGTTCAAGGACAGCCTCAGCAAGTAGTAAGACTCTCATCAACCTAGCAGGACGCTGTTTCCAAATAAGAAATAAAACTGGGTTGGGGGTGTAGCTCAACGGTAGAATGCCTTTGGGTTCAATCCCCAGTACCACAAAAACAAAAACAAAAACCAAACAACAACAAAAAAACCTCCAACAGGGTCTTGCTAGGTTAATGAGAGTCTCACTACTTGCTGAGGCTGTCCTCAAGCTTGTAATCCTCCTGTCTCAGCCTCCCAACTAGTGGGATTACAGATGTGCGCTACCATGCCCAGCTATGTGGAGTATTTTTTTTTTTTTAACGGAAAACTAGGCAACTATCTGCAAAATAATGAAGGTAGAATCTTATCTCCCTCTATGCCCAAATAATTTCCAAATGTATGAAATCATAAAGGTACCCCCAAAAGCACAGGACAATGTTTTTATTTTTATTTATTTTCCATACTGCAGGTTGAACCCAGAGCATTCTACCACTGAGCTACATCCCCAGTCATTTTTATTTTTATTTTGAAATGGCATCTCAATAAATTTCCCAGGCTGTCCTAGAACCTGTGATCCTCCTGCCTCAGCCTCCCAAATTGCTGGAATTACAAAACTGGGTCACCATGCTCACCTGGAAAGATAGTTTTATGGTTTTGGAGTCAGAAAGACCTTTGCAAGGCAAACAAAAACTTAGAAACCATAAGAGAGAAGACTGAAATTTTTTTTTTTTTTTTTTTTTTTGCGGTACTGAGGATTGAACTCAGAGGCGTTCTACCTTTGAGCTACACCCCCAGCCCTATGTTTTACTCTTTATTTCGAAACCGGGTCTCACTAAGTTGCAGAATGCCTTACTAGGTAGCTGAGGCTGGCTGCGAACCCGGATCCTCTGGTCTCAGCCTCCTGAATGCTGGGATTACAAGGGTGCGCCACCATGCCCGGCAAGAAGACTGAAATTTAATCATATTTATCATTTTATTTTTTTAAATTTATTTTATTTTATTTATTTTTGCCGTACTGGGAATTGAACCCAGGGGCATTCTATCTCTGAGCTACACCCCTAGTCCTATTTTTTATTCTTTATTTTGAAACAGGGTCTCACTAAGCTGCAGAAAGCCTCACTAAGCAGCTGAGACTGGCCTCTAACCTGTGATTCTCCTGTCTCAGCCTCCTACATACTGGGATTACAAGCGTGCACCACCCCACCCAGCTAAATTTATTTATCTTAAAATTTATTTATTTTTGGTGCTGGGGATGAAACCCAGGGCATTCTTTCTCTGAGCTACATCCTCAGCCCTATTTTTATTAATTTTTTTTTTTTAAACAGGGTCTTGAGCCGGGCATGGTGGCGCATGCTTGTAATCCCAGCATTTGGGAGGCTGAGACCAGAGGATCCAGGTTTGCAGCCAGCCTCAGCTACCTAGTGAGGCACTCTGCAACTTAGTGAGACCCTGTTTCAGAATAAAAAATAGGGTTGGGAGTATAGCTCGGAGGTAGAATGCCCCTGAGTTCAATCCCCAGTACCGCAAAAAAAAAAAAAAAAAAGAAAGAAAACAGGGTCTCACTGAGTTGCTGAGACTGGCTACCAACTTGTGTCCTCCCATCTCAGCTTCCCAAGTACTGGGATTACAGGCATGCAGCACCATGCTCAGCTTAAACATATTAATAATAAAAAAAAAAAAATTCTGGACTGAGAATGTAGCTCCAGGGAGAGTGTATTGCCTAGCATGGTGGGTTTAATTCCCACCACAAAATGAAATGAAATGAAATACAATGGAAAGACAAAGGAAAAAGGAAAAAAAAATCAGTGTGGCAAAAAACACAATAAATAAAAAATGCAAATGACACATTGTAAAAATGCATTTGCAACACATGAATACCCTAATATATGGAGAACTTTTGTAAGTTGATGGAATCAGGCTTCTATTGACCAAAGAATATTAACAGGCAGGAAGTAGAAAAGACGATACTGGTGGCTCCCAACACATGAGTCCATTTTCACAGTGGTAGAAATGCAAATGAAAGATCTGTCATCCCAGCACTTGGGAGACTGACACAGGAGGGTCATAGGTTCAAGGTCAGCCTCAGCAACTTATGGAATCCTTCAGCAATTTAAGGAGAACTTGTTTCAAAATTAAGAAATAAAGAGGGCTGGGTGTGTTGCACCCAGGTAGAATGCTCCTGGGTTCAATTTTCAATACCAAAAAGATAAAAAGGAAAAAAGAACAACAACAACAAAAAGATGGAAATGGAAACACTGCTACCATCTCCACCAATGGGACTGGCAAGAGGCCCACAGACCAAGACCTCACGGACCGAGGTGAGACACAGGCCTGATTTCTCTGCAAACCTTGGCAACTGCCACCAGCATTTTAAGATGAAGGCTTTCTCTCTCTCTCTCTCTCTCTCTCTCTCTCTCTCTCTCTCTCTCTCTGTCTCTCTTTTAGTCAAATCTCCTTATTTGAATTAGCTGCATGTACCTAACCAGGGGAAAGGCCACCGAGTTTAAAAATAAAAATGAGACAGTAACATTTCAGACAAGACAGGTGTCATGCCCTTTGTGTGATGTGGAGGACAACCAGACTGCCCCTGAGCCTGCCTGCTGTGGAGAGGCCGTGGGAGTACGGGCCCCCGTGAGACCCAGCAGGGTAGGAGGGAGGATCCTCATTCAGTGAAAGATCCATTGTATCTAGATATCTAGCATATTCAGGTCCTTGCTACATTTCCAAACTCCCTCAAAAAAAAAAAAAAAAAAGAAAGAAAAAAGAAAAAAAGAAATACTGCCAATTTTTCTTTTGTGTTTTTCCTTTTCAGAATGGAGCCCACTGGTCACTAAGTTTCCCAAGCCCTTTCTTTTTGGGATGGTATCTTTATGAAACTTGACTTAATGAAGACATTGTGTTTGCTGATAAAAAGAACACAAATGAAGGACAGTGACTCGGGATTACGGGCGAATCCCCAGAGAGTGCGCTTCATGGAGAGGGGCTGCGTTTGGCCATGTGCATCTGCTGCCTTTTTTACTGTGCCTCCTCCTCCTCCTCCTCCTTTTTTTTTAGCCTCACTAAGTAGCTGAGACTGGCCGTGAACCCGGATCCTCCTGTCTCAGCCTCCCAAGTGCTGGGATTACAAGCGTGCGCCACCACACCCAGCTCCTTCCTTTCTTCTAATACTAGCTCTCCACCTGACATTCCCCCCACCCACCACCACCTGTACTTGCTAGACAGGAGGACTCCCTCGGATCAACTAGAGACTAATCTTGGAGATCTCACGTATGTTATTTATTTTTTATGTTTATACTTTTATTGGGGCATCATAGTCTCACATCATACTGTAGTTCAGTGATGGTGACGTGCTTGCACACAGCACTGGCTCCCTCCCCATCCCCCTTCTCTGTACAGGGCATTGAAGTTGGCAATGGTATTCTCATGTATGTACACATTGTCGATGGAAGTGATTCCTTCACTGATCCTCTCTCCTCCCTCCCCTCCCCCTAGACCACCTCCCTGGCTCCGCTGAGGTTTCTCCTCCATTAGCTAAAGTCCCTCTGGTATCTGATTACCCCCTAGCTTCTGCATACAAGAGAAAATGTCTGACCCTTCACTTTCTCTGACTGGCTAATCTCACTTAGCTAATGTTCTCCAGGTCCATCCATACATAATTTTGTTCTTCTTCATTGCTGAGTAGAATTTCATTGTGTGTATATCCCACAATTTTGTAATCCATTCATTTGTTGATTAACACCTAAGTTGGTTCCATAATTTGTTTTTTGTTTTTTTTTTTTTTTTTTGCAGTACTGGGAGTTGAACTCAGGGGCATTCTACCTCCGAGCTATACACCCAGCCCTATTTTTATTCTTTATTTTGAAACCGAGTCTCACTAAGTTGCGGAGTGTCTCACTAGGTAGCTGAGGCTGACCTCGAACCCGATCCTCTGGTCTCAGCCTCCCGAATGCTGGGATTACAAGCGTGCACCACCACACCCGGCTTGGTTCCATAATTTGGCTATTGTGAATTGTGTTGCTATAAACATGGACAGTGTGGTGGCGCACACTTGTAATCTTAGTACTTGGGAGGCTGAGACAGGAGGATCCGGGTTCACGGCCAGCCTCAGTTACTTAGTGAGGCTCTCTGCAACTTAGTGAGGCCCTGTTTTAAAATAAAGAATAAAAAATAGGGCTGGAGGTTTAGCTTGGAGGTAGAATGCCCCTGGGTCCAATCTCAGTTCTGCAAAAAACAAAAAACAAAACAAACAAAAAAGAAAGATAGAAAGAAATATATTCAGAAGTGGTATAACTGGATCATATGGTGGATCCATTCACATCTCCACACTGAGCTCCACAGCAGCTGAACTAACTTGCAATCTCACCAACCCTGAAGTTTCTATGTCTCCACATTCTCTCCAGCATTTATTGTTGTTTGACTTCTTGATAATTGCCATTCTAATTGGGATTAGATGGAATCTCAGTACAGTTTTGATTTGCATCTCCCTGATTGCTAATGATGTTGAACATATATTTTTTTTTTGCGGTACTGGGGATTGAACCCAGGGGCATTCCACCTCCGAGCTACACTCCAAGTCCTACTTTTTGTTCTTTATTTTGAAACAGGGTCTCACTAAGTTGCAGAGGGCCTCACTAAGTAGCTAAGGTTGGCCTCAAACCCAGATTCTCCAGTCTCAGCCTCCCAAGTACTAGAATTACAAGGTGCACCACCACACCCAGCCCTGTATTTCTTCTTTTGCAAAGTACCTATTTAGTTTAATTGCCCATTTCTTGATTGGGCTTTTGTTTTTTTAGTGATAAGTCTTTTAAGTACTTTGTGTATTCTAGATATTAGTCCTCTATCAGAGAAATAGCTGGCAAAGATCTTCTGTAGGCTCTCTTTAGACTCCTGATGGTTTCCTTTGATGAACAGAAACTTCTTAGTTTAATGCCATCCCATTTATTAATTCTTGTTTTAATTTCCTGAGCTTTAGGGGTCTTGCTGAGGAAGTTTCTGCCTGTGCCTATATGTTGTAGTGTTGAACCTCTGCCCTCCTCTAGTGGCTTTGATGTGGGACAGAAGGAATAAAATTTAGGCAGAAAGGAGACATTGGGAGGAACCCAGCCCTTCGGGTATAACAAGAAGCAGCGCTTCTTATCATCCAACTACACCTAAGCCGTCTAATATTTGTCTGCTTCGAGAGGTGGCAGATGGGGAACAAGATATATTAAGAGTACATGTTCCTTTTTCTATGTCTGACTTATCCCACTGTAAGCAAAAATTAGGTCGATTTTCGGAAGACCCTGATAGATTTATAGAAGAGTTTCAAGCCTTGGTTATTGCATTTGATCTCACATGGACTGACCTCCACGTAATTCTTTCTACTTGTTGCACTCCTGAGGAAAAGGTTCGCATGCAGGCAGCAGCAAGGGCATTTGGCAGCGAAGTTCATACTAGAACTCCTGAGCACCTTGCAGGGGAAGAGGCAGTCCCTAGTCAAAACCCTAACTGGAATTATCAAAATGGTAGTGAGGATCTTAAAACATGGAATCACATGATCTTATGTTTAATTGAAGGAATGAGGAGGTGTATAAACAAGCCAGTTAATTATGACAAAATCAGAGAAGTAACTCAAGCTAAGGATGAAAATCCTGCTTTATTTCTGGGACGCTTAACTGAAGCCCTCAGGAAGTATACTAATATTAGCCCAGATTCGCGTGCAGAACAAGTACTATTAGGGACCCATTTTATCAGCCAGTCAGCCCCGGATATTAAAAGGAAACTCCAAAAGCAGGAAATGGGACCTCAAACTCCCATCGATCAACTTTTAAATTTGGCCTTCGGGGTTTTCAACAACAGGGAAAAGACCAATGAAACCATTAAGGACAGGAGGAAACTTATGCAGGCATGAGAACAAGCCCACTTAATTGTTCTTGCATTGGCCAAAAGACCCCTGTCTCCTCAGAGATACCCAAAGGCTTCCTCTAGGCAGAGGGAAGGCTTAAGGTCTATCTGCTGCTATCACTGCAAAGAGCCTGGGCATTTGGTCAAGGACTGCCCAAAGCGGGGTCCATCTCCACCTGGGTTATGCCCCCTCTGCAAAGAGGGAAAACATTGGAAGTGTGATTGCCCTCACCTTCGAAGGGAAGTGAGGCCATCTGCTTCTATCATGGCTGCCCTTGAAGACTGAGGATGCCCGAGGCTCAGCAAGGCCCCCTCTGATCCTCCCTCTAATCAGCTGGACATCACAACAGAGGAGCCTCGGGTGACTCTTGACGTGGCAGGAAAAGATATTAATTTTCTTTTGGACACGGGGGCTCGTTTCTCTGCCTTACTCACCTCTCCTGGACCGCTTTCTAAGCAGCAGTGTCTTGTAACTGGAGTTGATGGTACCCCAAAGGCCAAAAGATTTACAATGCCTTTAGTTTGTAGGTTTGGAGAACTAATTTTTACCCAAGCCTTCTTGGTTCTCCCAGAATGTCCCACTCCCTTGCTAGGGAGAGATTTCTTAGCTTCCCTGGGAGCAACGCTTCAGTTAGCACCGAGGCATCCTCCCTTATTCTTAGGTGCACTAGTAACAGGGCCAATAGGTGGCGGAAACGTACCTGAGGACATTTTATCTCGGGTAGATCCTCAAGTCTGGGATACTGAGATTCCAGGAAAGGCAATTAATGCTCAGCCTGTCCTTATCTCATTAAAGAAACCAGAAGTTTATCCTCATAAGCGACAGTATCCCACCGAACCAGAAGCCCGCAGAGGACTTCAGCCTCTTATTTCTAAGTTTCTCAAATATGGTCTTTTAGTTCGCTGCTCCTCCCCATGTAATACCCCCATCCTTCCGGTATTAAAACCAAATGGGGAGTATCGCTTAGTTCAAGATCTAAGGGCAGGCCGGGCGTGGTGGCGCACGCTTGTAATCCCAGCATTCGGGAGGCTGAGACCGGAGGATCCGGGTTCGTGGCCAGCCTCAGCTACCTAGTGAGGCACTCCGCAACTTAGTGAGACTCGGTTTCAAAATAAAGAATAAAAAAATAGGGCTGGGGGTGTAGCTCGGAGGTAGAATGCCCCTGAGTTCAATCCCCAGTACCG
>PVLC010047708.1:0-10747 GCA_004027655.1 Graphiurus murinus
TCTTTAAACGAAGGTGTGCTTGAAATGAACTGCCAGTCAGCGACTTGGAGGATAACTGATTTTGTTAGTATTCCATCTCTGTGACCAAGATACCCAACAGGAGCAACCTCGGTGAGGAAAGGCTTATTTGGGCTCACGACTTCAGAGCCTCAGTCCACAGTTGGCCGACCAACGCAGACATCATGGTGGTCGGTGTGTGGCGGAAGACAGCAGTTCATCTCATTGCAGGGAGAGTGGCCGCAAGACAGATGTCGTGACCAGCAACAGATACGGTCCCCAAGGCCTCACTCCCAGCACCTCCCTCATCTAGCCATGCCTCACCTGCCTGCGCTACCATCCAGGAAATCCATTCAGATCGTCACGCCTTCTGGGGACCCCTCGATGAGATCACAGCACTGATTCAATATGTCACCACTGGACAGGTTTGCATTGCTGATAGATGAGCTTCTGAGGGGCATGCTCTATCCAGACATACGGAAAAGGGAGAGGGGATCCCTGGGGGCAGAACTGTGGAGGCGAATGGGAGCAACTGCTCAAGAAGCAGGAGATTGGAGCGGGATGGAAAGGTTCGAAATGTTCCGACTCTGCGACCCTCACTGCCTGAGAGCAATATGATGAAAGCCACACCCATGATATAGTGAGCTGGCCAGAGGACAGGGCTGAGTAAGGAGGGTCTGGGGTTGGCCCTGAAGGACGAGGCCCCCCGGCCACACCCCAGCCGCGTGGTTCATTGTGCAACTAACGCTTCCGTTCACCCAACAGACGATTTTGAAATTCTCTTATGGAATCCTGCTCAGGATACAAGACAGGGCAGCATACGCAGGCACACCCTGTGCCTGTGTGTGTGTGTGTGTGTGTGTGTGTGTGTGTGTGTGTGTGTGAACATGTTGCCAGTAGTGGGAAGAGATTTTGTCATTCCATTTGCCTTGTGGAGTAACCTTGGGGCTCAATCCCACCGATGATTCTGAGCTGTGAGTTGTCTACCTGCATTCTTTCAATAGCAGTGATACCTACTAGACCAAACAGGTACACACACACACACACACACACACACACACACACACACACACTTCCCAAAGACCAACATTAATCACCTAAATACTAAACTTTATTTATTTATTTATTTATTTATTCAGGTACTGGAGATTGAGCCCAGGGACATTCTACCTCTGAGCTACGCACCCCCAGCTCCGCCCCCCTTAACTTTTTAGTTTTGAAGCAGGGTCTCGATAGGTTGCTGAGAGCCTTGCTAGGTTTCTGAGGCTGGCCTCAAATCTGTGATCATCCTATAACTACACTCCAGGCCAGTGGTTTTCAAATATTACATGCATTGCAAGAATTTCTGGAGCTTGTTAACATTTAAATTCTTGGGCCCTTGTCCAAGGAACTTTGGTTCTGGGGCCTGGGCAGGGCCTAGGCCTGTGAATTAGAATAAACACGTCAAGGGATTCTGACGCAACCTTCGGCCTGCCCTTTGAAAAATGCTGCGGTGCTCACCAGAGCCGTTCCCAGCGCCAGCCCCCCACAGGGCCCTTCTCCACGGCCGAGTCAGGACAGGTGTTATTATTCAGAGTCTTTTGTTTTTTGTTGTGTTTTGTTTTCTTCTCTGTGGTACTGGAGATTGAACCTAGGGACATTCTACCTCTAAACTCTGCCCTGTTTTACTTTCCATTTTGAAGCAGGGTCTCACTAAGTTGCTGAGGGTCTCCCTAAGTTGCCGAGGCTGGCCTCCAACCTGTGATCTTCCTGACTCGTCCACTCAAGTACTGGGATGACAGGCGTGTGCCACCACACCTGCCTCTTTTGCTCCTTTGACCAGCTCCAGCGCCTCTCCTCGTGGCCCAAGGCCTACGCAGAAGAATCCAGTGGACCTTGGGAGAGCCATGACCCTCAGTGGCGGCTTCCCTAAATGACACACCACGCTGGCTTCTCCACGTTAGGAGCTGTGATAGCCGGTGAGATGCCGCAGCCCAGCTGTCCCCTCCTGAGCCTCTCCCTGGGGCTGGGGACAGGTGTGGGGGCGGTGCCCATCCCCCGAGCAGCGTTAGATCCCTTATACCGGTGTCTGAAGTGCTCTTTCTCACACAGAGACCCAGGTGTCTCAGGAAGACCCACAGGACGCAGCAGGGTCTCACCAAGTTGCTGAGAGTCTCGCTAAGTTGCTAAGCTGTCCTCAAACCTGCCATCCTCCTGTCTCAGCCTCTCAAGGGCTGGGATCACAGGTATGTGCCACTATACCTGACTCCATTCATTTGTAAAAATCATCACTTTTTTTATTTTTTGGTGGTGGTTTTGCGGATGGAACTCAGGGGTATTCTATCTCCAAGCTACACCCCCAGCCCTATTTTATTTTTTATTTTGAAACAGGGTCTCACTAAGTTGCTGAGGACCTCATTTAGTTGCTGAGGCTGGCTTTCAACCTGCGATCCTCCTGTCTCAGCCTCCCAAGGACCGGGATTACAGGCGTGCACCGCCACATCCGGCTTCATCACGCGTTCACTGTTTGTTGTTGTGTGTGTCCTCTGCTGGACCGTAAGCTCTTCCTGCTTGGACACCGAGGTCCCCGAGCACTTAGGCCAATCCTGGCGCTTAGCGGCACTCTGCAGTGTTTTGTGAATGGATGAAGGCATCCTTGAGGAGACGATCTCTCTGTTGGCTCCGTCCCTGTATCTACTCGAGCACTTAAGAGCATACGCATGAGAGGACTTAATAAATTTTCATTAAGCTCTAGTTATACTTTTATAATAACCTACGGTGTCAAGCAACACGAATCCAAGTTACTTCTTATGTGGAGAGACAGTTTGGGGGCAGGCAGTACAGCAACCACAGGACCCCAGCACCCCTGTGCCCCTCGGCCTCCTGCCCTCCTTCATAGACCAGCACCGCAGATTCACGGGAGAGGCTGGCAGGACTCACTGTTAAAGCTGAAAGACCATTGTGCTGGTGTCTGGAGCACTCTATGAGAAATGCCAATTATTAGATTGAGCTATACAAAATTGCCATTTTTCTTATTTGTAAAACGTGATCAGATATCAGCAATTTCATACCATTTATCCTAACATGGTTAATCTTCTGCAGCTAGGAGTAGAACGAAATTAACTAGACTAACCAGAATCATGAGCGACTTAATCTGGGAACTTTCCCCCAGTTTCCAGCCGACGGACCCATCTTCCCAGGTCAGAAGCGCCCCCCCTTTAGCTGGGGTCCCGAGCACGAGTCCCTGAGCCTCTTCCCCCAGAGCCACGGCTGGCCTGGGTCACACTCGCTGGCCTGTCTTGGAAGTAGCAGCACCTAGGTGAGTCCCTGTGAGTTGCCAAGGCTGGAGCCACCTTGCTCCAGAGACCCCAGGGACCAGCAAACACATCCAGGTCCCCAAAGAAGATACAATGGAGAGAAGATGGCGCTCTTGGACAGACAGGAAGCAACACCTGGCTTCATCCGATCTTAAGACAAACCAGAAAACAGAGGCTACCCGTCCTTGTCAGCACACAGGAGACACCTAGCGAGCGCTGCGGGTCTCCCGAGGGCCATGGCGGTCGCAGTCGCAACTGCCTTAGAGGAGCCCCACGGCCGCTTCTAGTGAGTTCCGCTGAGTCTCCTCCTGGGGAAGCCGAGTCAGAGTGTAGATCCCTGGGCCACCGAGCGTGAGTCCACCGCTACCACTGACTGACTGCAGGACCTCAGGGAAGTGAGGTGTCTCTCTGTGCCTCAGTTTCTCCACTCAAGTAAGGGAACACTATTTTACGGGTGGTCCATGCGGGCCTTCGGGCATGTTGACTGGAGTGCCAGCTGAGATGCCCATAGCAGCACAGCTCCGTGAGGACCTCCCGGAAGAGGGCCGACGTGGCTGGGTCATCAGAGCCATCCCGATGGACCGAGCTTACCCATGCCTGTGCCCAGTTCACCGAGAAAACCAACCAGGGCGGGGGAAATGAGGCTGGCTGCTTAATGCCATCCAGAGATTTCCCTCGAAGTGTTACCTGCCCGTATTAGGGAATAGGTTTCATTAATTGTGACGACAGGGACATATTCCAAATCACCTTCATGCAAACAATTGTAATGGCTTTGGATTCTCTGTAAGAGAGTAGGGATTCCTAGCAGAGGGACTGGTCGGGTTCAAGAGCAGGTCCCACCCATGAGCCCGTTACTCAGATGCGCCTTTATTCCACAGAGCAATGGGGGATGTTTCCAAATTAATGCTGCCCAGGGGAAGAGCCATTTAGCAGTTTTGCATAGAGCATTCTTCCATTCTTACTTGAGCTCTGAGCATGCTCTCGTGATGCAAAAATTTATGGCTCCGAGCAGAGACAGACCCAGCTTCTTCGACAAATTTGGTGGAAGCAGAAAAACATGCAGTAAATTAAACCCGATTTGCATGGCTTTGTGCATGTATGCAGTCCTTCCTGGGAGGCAGGGGTGTTCTTTGATTGGATTTCTCTATTTCTCTGTGTTTGGTGGTGTTCTGGGAGCAATTGAGGAGCCCTCTCTTGGCTAATTAGCACCTGCAAATTCACATAGCTGGTGTCTTCCTCATAGCGCAGAGGTAAGAAGCCCAAGTCCTGGTAGAGCGCATTTTTATTAAAATCTCTCCGCATCCTTTTCTTTTCATGTCAAACAGATTGCTGCGTGCTTAACCCTTTCTTGCTCTCCATGCTCTCTCTGTATCCTGGGAAATAAAGCAGAAGCTAGAGGACAGACACTGGGTTGCTAAAACAGAGAAGGGAAGAGGTGACTGGTGAAATGTATGTTCCAACTCTGCGGCGACATCATACTTGGGGTTGCAATTTCAGCTGATTTGTCTGATGTCGGGTCTAGACGACACCAGGTGTCTGCTCATTCGTTCATTAACAGGTTACATTTCACTTGACATGGGCTGAGGGAAGCAAGGTGTCTTGCAAGAGACCAGACACTGCCACGGTGCTCAGGTCACAGCCGGGGAAGAGAGAGAACAGAAATCACTGCAAACGTCGCTAAAACTCAGAAACATGCCTGTGTTCCTACGGAGAAGCTGACTCGTTTTGAGGGGGGTCATCGACTTCTTAGAGAGAATGAAGCACACACCCTCTCCAAGCTGTGGCTGCTGGGGTATCTCTGTTTCTGCCAGCCCCGAGCGGGGAGGCACGGAGGACAGGGGAAGGGAGAGTTTTAGGGAGCAAGCCTAGAAGTGGGGCACCTGATTTCTATCCACAGCCTTTTGGCTGGAACCCAGTCACATGGCCCATTGACTTGCAAGGGAGTCTGGGAAATGTTGCCCAGAAAGAAGAGGAAAACATAGGGTTGTGGAGCAGCCAGTAGTACCCCCACCCCAAACACACACACACACATGTTCCGTGGCACTTTCTATTAGGAGATCTTACCTGGATTTTGCACATGTTCAGTCAGCACCCTGAGCACCAGGACCAAGCTTCACAGGAGAAGCTGTCCCTCGGGTCTCCTGCCTGGAGGTTCACATTGTTTTAAAATGGCAGATCCTGAAGTTTTCATCTGCTTTACTTGTTCACCGTTCTGAATAACATTGATAATGGAACAAAGCGTTTCATAACAAGCACAAAAATTTGAAAGCAACTGGGCTGGATTTCCAAATTAATTTCTCTGCGTGTTAGAAACGGGGTGTGTTGGAGGAGTGATCTTCAGAGTTGGGATTGAATGCTCAGCCGGCCAGAAGGGTGCTCAGTCTTACACTTCAGAGATAAGAGTCCAGAAGGAGAAAGCCTGGCGGGGCGGATTCCAGGCAGTCAAGCCTGCTCCCTGCACAGGTGGCGGCCACGCTGGAGCTTTGCTCTGAGTTTACTGGAAAACGCATTCGTGTATTTTAACCCATTTTGTCCTGTCATCCCAGCTGTGGAACACCTATAAATCCTTAACTGAGGTACAAAGACACCACTTATGATAACTCTGAGATAGTTATTGTGTGTTGGGAACTTGGGACTTGCTGGGTTAATTAAGAAACAAAGAACAGTAGAACTCAGTCTCTTGAGCCTTGGAGGCTCTGCGAGGTCTTCTGGGAGAAGGGAGAAGGCATGCAGCAGAGAGCTCGACCACGGCGGACGACCGAGCAGTCCACGGCCACGCTGCTGAGGAGTGGGCACACCTGGCTCAGCGAGGTCCCGCCTGCTCTGTCACTGTCCTGGCGGTACTGGGGATGGAACCCAGGGGCATTCTACCTCCAAGCTACACCCCCACGCCCTATTTTTTTTTTTTTTTTTTTTTTGCGGTACTGGGGATTGAACTCGGGGCATTCTACCACTGAGCTATACCCCCAGCCCTATTTTTTATTCTTTATTTTGAAACCGAGTCTCACTAAGTTGAGGAGTGCCTCACTAGGTAGCTGAGGCTGGCCGCGAACCCGGATCCTCCGGTCTCAGCCTCCCGAATGCTGGGATTACAAGCGTGCACCACCACGCCCTAAACTGGGCCAGACAGTGCCTCCCCCCAAACTGTGTGGGTAGCATGCTTTCTTTTTTTTTCTTTTTTCTTTTTTTTTTTTTTTTTTTTTTTTTTTTACTGTACAAGCATTTCCAAAACTCATAAGATTTTGAATAACTACTGAAATGCTAAAAAGACCAGAATCATAGAAACAATGTCTTTGTGTTGGGAATCTAGAAACATCTGGAATTGTAGTTAAAGTAATGTCTAAATACCAACAATGATGCATTCGAACAAAGGCTTAACTTTGCAACTCTGATTGAAAATGTGCTGTAGAGTAATTGGTTTAGTGCTATAATTTTTGTTTGGAATCTTACTAACTTTATTAGTAAGATTTTATTAGTTTACTTAAGAGAAGTTAGAGTTCACTGTATTTAAAAGTCTAATTTATTAGACTTATAAGAATTACTTAAAAACCAGGAAAGCTTTTGGTCAGATAATTAGGGAAATTGAACATATTATATTTATAAGTATAATTTAAAACTTGTAAAGCAACTTAACTAAATTTGTAAACTAAGTGTAAACTGCACATCAGTGAAGGCCCTCCTTTGCCAAAATATGAGTGCTAAATTTGCTAGATTTAAAGATAAAATAACAAGATTTATAAATTGAACTAGAGATTTATGGTTTGGGATTACTAACTAATAAAATAAGTTATAGTTACTACAATCGGAGAAGATTTCTGAGTGGAATGTCCTGATACACAAAGCCACCCTCGAGGATACACACACACACACACACACACACACACACACACACTGCTTATGAGTGACATATTTTATATTTGGATTTCTTAGAAGGTTTCAGTAAATCTGTAAAAAAAGAAAAGAAAAGCCAGTCAACCACCAAACAGTTGTTTGATGGAATAGACCATCTTTAGATTCTTCCTCTGACGTGTTCTCCAAAGCGAATGCAGCCGATGGGCCTGTTCATTTTGTGTGCTCTTCCTCAAACTTGAGCGCTGTACAAAGACCCTCTTTAAAGAAGGTACCAGGCTCCTGTGTTATTTTTTAAATATGCTTCACACAAAACTAGGTGTAGACTGATCGTGGCAAGAGTTCTCCCACGCCCGAAACAGCTGGGCGAGGTAGCACCCGAAACACAGTCGGAGACTGCGGGGCGGCGAGTTGTGCTAGCCGTTGTGGCGGACAGACGGTCAGAGCCTCCACTTGTGTCAACCTCACTTGTGTCTCCTCGTCCAGCCCGCTGTGGCGTCATTTGCCATCCAGTGTCGCTGAAGAACTGCCGCTCGGCAGGGACACAGCTGCTAACACAAGCCAGAGGGCGAAGTTTCTCACCCTCGGGACGTCGGGGAGCAGCACGCAGAGGATCCCGATGATGCCCGGGCCTTAGCATTCCCGCAGGACCACGAAGAGAACGGAATTCACCGCTTGCTCTCCGCAGCCCATAGACCTCCATGGCTCTTCAGCTCGGGGGCTATGGTCCAACTGAGGCTTGCATCCCAGCTCTTCTGCCAACTGGACAGCTGCAATATCTCTGTGTCTCCTTCCACCATTCGAAAACGTACTAAGGTTAATATTACCCGTCCCGGAGTTGCATGAGCTGAGGGTCATGTGTGTGAAGTCCCTCGTCGGTTTAGTGAGTACGGAGACAAACACGGGTGACTCTCAGGAGAGCTGAGTTCATCTGCCAAACACTGGACTCTGAAGCTGTGAGTGGGCATGTGTGGGGGTGATTTGGTGTTCTGCAGCTGGAAACGTTACCACATCAGACACACATGAAAGATAGTATAAAGCAATGATTTACCAAAAGGTGATCTACAGCGCCTCAGAGCAGGAGCGGGCGTGGCGTGGGAGAGCCGCGGGGGATCGGGGGCTCTGCTCTCCATTTTGTTTTACGCACATGTTTTACAGTTAATCTTTTGGTAATGAATTTTGTGGCTGAGTGTGGTGGCCCATGCCTGTGATCCTAGTTTTCAGGGAGGTTGAGACAGGACGATCACAGGCTTGAGGCCCTGCCTCAGCAATGGAGAGAGACTCTGAGCACACACAAACAAAATAATTAAATAAAATAAACAGTAAAAAATAAAAATAAAAAATAAAGTAAATAAAATAAAAAGGACCGGAGGTGTAGCGTCCTTGGGTTCAATTCACAGTAAGACACACACACACACACACACACACACACACACACACACACACACTGAATTCTATGATTAAAAATGAAAAAGGGTTGGAAAGCCTTAGTTTATTAGTATTTTACTTATAATGAAGAGGAGGAGCATTGACCAAACCTTATGAGTTACACATTATCATTATCCTTGCTACACTGTTAAAAAATTAAATTAAAAGTGCACACACATTCACAAACACACACACACACACACTCACACTTTGTGCTGCTGTTGAATAAAATATATACTTGATCTTGACACTGCTGTAACAGCCCAGAATATTCCTCCATTCTGAAAGCCCTTGTAAACAGACCCTCCAGGGCTAAGATTCAAATGTAATTCCTTAACCATTAAGTAAAATCATTTTCTCACCTTTTTTGAAATACTAACCTATAGCTCTGCATAGCCAACAGCCAAGAATTCACACCTCTCCCGCAGCCTCTTAATGAGTCAGCATCCTTCATTTGATTCCTATTAAAATGAAGAAGCGTGAAACCAGTTTCGGGCAAGTTGAGAAAAATAGACTGCCTCTGAATTTTTCACTGTAATTTCATCCCATGGGCCCTGGAAATGCAGACATATGCACACCACCAGTGTGTTCTCTCTCTCTCTCTCTCTCTGTCTCATACACACACATACCCAAAGAGTTGGTTATTATTATGCAAATGTAGCTGTTAACTAAAGACCTGGATGCCAATTGTCTAAGGGATTTATTAATTCTAACTCTGAAAAGAAATGCATGGTGAGGTGGAGAGAAAACACCACCTAAGTGTCTTAGAAAAGAATCCAGGCTGTGACCTATGTTTGCAATCACAGATCTTTTATTCCAATCTAACATACACCTCATTTTGGTCGGTGGTGAAAAATTCTTCCTGCCCCAGAAAGAAATCTCATCTGCTGGTCCAAGGTCCTCTCTCACCTGTAACCACTGGAAATTCAGAGTCTTGCCCCTGAGATTCTGCAAAGCTGCTCTGGGCCCTTGACTTAGCCTCAGATCTGTAGTTGCAGGGCACAGCCCTTCCAGGTACCTGCCTTTATACCCACAAATGACCTCGGATTTGACTTTTTTTTTTTTTTTTTTGATTCAAGGGAATCATTATTTTCCACAATCTTAGTTTAGTTGATTGAATCAACCATATCATTATTTTTACTTGATCATTAAAATAAATGAAAAAATTCAAAGATTCTAGAGCCCGGGTTTTCTGCAGTGTACGCACAGCCAGAAAGCTCTATGTGTGCAGTAAAATAAAGCCACAGCACAACTGTCACATAATGCCACTCAAATATTCTTTGAAGCCAGGAGGACATAAATAAATAAATTAGTTGCAGAGGGAATGTCTAGTTAACGCAGGCAAGGGACGAGGACATGCTGTGATGGAAAGACATGAAAAGGCGGTGGAGGAAAGCTGGCTTTTGTTTCTGCGCTCTGGTTCCTAGCTAGATGATCCTGGAAGAGTTGCTGCATCCTGGAGCCTCAGCCTCTTCCTCAGCTAAACAGAAAGATTGCCAGCCTTGCCTCTGGTAAGGACGTCGTGGGATGATACGTGTGTCAACGCTTAGAATGAGTTCAGAAAAACATTTCTGGCCTTCCTCCTTTGGGTGCAAGTGGAGTCGCACCCCCAGCTTGCCTTGAGGGTGGTGAGGTACTTTGTACCAGTCTTGAGAAGGGCTGTGTGTCACTCTCAGGAAAGACTTCTAAGAACTTGTGATTGTCCAGCCCAGTCCCTTGCTTCTCTCTGGGCAGCCGAGACTGTGGAAGCTCTGACGGAGGCGAATCAAGTCTTGGTTTTGTTTCTGTTGTGCGTGCATGCGTGTGTGCGTGTGGTGTCCGTGATGAAACCCAGGAACTTGTGCAGCTGGGCCAGTGCTCCAACACTGAGCTACACCTCAGCCCTCGAGGCAAATCTAGGTTTGGGGGGACTGGGTCCCTACGTGACCTATGTTTGGAATCACAGATCTTTTATTGCAAGAAAACATACACTTCGTTTTGGTCGCTGGTGAAAAATTCTTTTTGCCTCAGAAAAGAATCTCATCTAGACGGGCATGGTGGCACACGATTGTAATCCCAGCATTTGGGAGGCCGAGACCGGAGGATCCAAGGTCACAGCCAGCCTCAGCTACCTAGTGAGGCACTCCGCAACTTAGTGAGACCCTGTTTCAAAATAAAAAAAAAAAAAAAAAAAAAAA
>PVLC010047709.1:0-11006 GCA_004027655.1 Graphiurus murinus
AGACTTCTGTGTGATACTGACTCTGGGATCATAAGAATAAACAAACCTGCCCACAGTCTGATCACACTGCTCGGCTTTTATACTATTTACACTTTTTAGATTTTGTAGAGCTCTGGACTTGCCAGATGGAATAGAGAAAAATTCCCCTCTCCCTTGCTTAAAATGTTCCAGGCCATCGTGTACAGGGTAAATCTCAAACACCTCAGCACTGTGTAAGCAGTCCTGAAAACTGAGGAAAGCCTACGGACTGGCTTCCTTCCCCACCAGGATACCCTCATCTTTCCCTTTTATGGCCAACTCTCATATCATCTTTGCCCAAGGATCTAAAAACTAGATAGAGTGGACATGGTGCTACACACCCGTACTCCCAGTACTTGAGAGGCTTAGACAGGAGGATTGCAGGTGGAAGGCCAGCCTCAGCCACTTAGCAAGATCCTGTTTCAAACTAAAAAAAAATATATAATAGGGCTGGGGGTGTGTAGCTCAGAGGTAGAATGTTCCTGGGCCCAATACCCAGTACCACAAATAAGTAAGTAAGTAAATAAATAAATAAATAAATAAATAAATAAATAAATAAATAAATAAATAAATAAATAGAAACAAAAATGACTGGGAGTATAGCTCAGGGCAAAATATGCCTGTGTTCAATCCCCAGTATTTAAAAAAACAAAACAACAACAACAACAACAACAACAAAACAACTAGAAGATAGAAATACAATCATCTACTTTAAGACTCCTGGGATGTTTTAATCAAAGTATTTCCTCTATCTGGGATCTTTCTCCATTCCCTGACTGTAAAAGAAAACCCTTTGGAAGCAAGCTGAAAAGCCATCTGCTCCTGTCACAGGCCCCCGTCCCTGGGGCTAGCCGCTCCTAACTCTTTTTCCTTGAATTCCCTCTGTGGCTGGAGGAATAGCTCTCTCCCTCTTTGACACCTCTTCACAACAAAGACAAGCGCTTCGGCTGGAGTGACTGCACGCGTCTATGTCCATAGTTCTTTTGGCTTTGTGTCAAGCGAATGTAATGGTGGGATTGATTAGATCATCCTGCCGCAAACCCTTCATGTCAGAAGAGTGGTGAAAGTTAATAGGGGCCTGACCTCTTTCATGAAACCTTTCTCACCATGAAATGAGGCCCAGAAAGATCATACTGAGATTTAGCAGAGTCGTGCTGTTTGTTTTGTCAATGAGCCACCAGGTTCTATTGCCATGGATGACATATAATGAGATCCCCAAACCTACGAGCTATATTATATTTTTGTTCCTGAAAGAAAAAAGCTATAAATATGCATCATTGGTCATACTATGGCATGGGCTAATGGGGTCAGTCACCTGTAGACTGCCAGTGGGTGTAATCGTTTGGAAATAGAATATTTCTTAGCTGTCACAGAAGCAGGGTAGCAACGTTGGAAGCGGGGTTGGGTTGTAACCCCAGCAGTGGATAAAAGCATTGTAATGGATTGACTGGGTGGTTGCCTGGGCTGATCGGGTATGGCTGCTGGAGAAGGTGGGTCCCTGGGACTGCAGCCTTGGAAGCTGTATTTGGTTTCTCCTCCTCTAGTTCGCTTGCTCTCTCTTGCTTACAGTCTCCACGATGTGAGAGTGAAGTCTTGTGCTCTCCCTCTCTCTGCCTCTGAGATCCACGGTCCCCAGCCCTCACATGGATTGAACCCCAAACCCCCTAAGAAACCATGAGCAAACACATCTTCCTTCCTCTCAGTTATGTAGTCAGGTCTTTGGATGATAGCAGTAAGGATGCTGACTTGAGCACACAGGATAATCCCCATAAAAAAAATCACCTTTATCCAACATCTGGCATCCGGCAAACACTTTTGAGTCTTTTGGTGTACAGAGTTGCCTTTCTATTAAAGTTCCAGTACACCTTCTGGTCTTACTCACCATTGGAATCTGACAATGTAAGAGACATCCATGCACAGAATCCTACTGCAGACATGCAGAAACATAACTGTTCAAGGTGAGGTTGGAGAGCTGTGCCCTACCTCTTGTGTACAATACAGTGTTCTGTGCAATGGCAATAAATATGGTACCTTGCCCTCTTGCTTGCACGCACACCTCTGGGTGTTCATGGGGACAACTCTATGTACCACATGGCTTTTAAAAAAAAAAAAAAAAAAACTACGGATTGAACCCAGAGGCATACTACTTCTGAGGTACAAGATACAATCTATTTGGAAATAGGGTCTTGTTAGGTTGCTGATGGTTTCTTTGCTAAGTGGCTAAGGCAGGCCCCCAATCTGCAATCCTCTGGTCTCAGGTGTGCACCGCAACACCCGGCTACCATGTGGCTCTTTATACACAGTCTGGAAAACTACTGAATACGGACTCACATTTTAAATTTTACCAGAAGCAGTTAGGATAAGTGAGGTATCTCAATCAGGCACTTTGAGAAATTGCTCTTGGTAGAGAGTTGGCAAAAGCAAGTTGTTTCACTATATTTGTGATAAAATAAGATACAGAACAAAAACAAACATATCTATAGCGTTAAGAGCTCATGGGAGCCAGGAATGGTGGCACATGCCTGTGATCTCAGTACTTGGGAAGCTGAGACAGGAGGATTGCAGGGTCAAGACCAGTCTTGGCAACTTAGTGAGACCCTCAGCAAGTTAGCATGGCCATTTTGAAATATAAAAAATAGGGCAAGGGATGTAGCTCAGCATTAGAATGCCCCCCTGGGTTCCATCTCCAGGAGAGAGGGTGGGAGGGGAGAGAGAGAGAGAGAGAGAGAGAGAGAGAGAGAGAGAGAGAGAGAAAGAAGAGAAGAGAAGAGAAGAGAAGAGAGAGTTTAGTTCATGGGGTTTTGTTTAGAAAAGAAAGTCTCACCTGCCTCTCTGGATGGCACTAGTGAAAAAAGATTCCTTTCTTTCCATCATAGAGGATGTTGTAAGGCTCCATTGCACAAAAAGTGAAGGGCAGGGTGGCAGTTGGGGAAGGGTTAAATGAGTACATGTATGCCTTTACCAGCTTGTTAGGTAATAAAGATGTATGATTACAATGCAATACTACTACTACTACTACTACTACTAATAATAATAATAATAATGTGAAGGGCAGTAAGACTAAGAATCCAACTGTTTGCAGAAGTTGGACTAATAGAGATACCAGTGAAAAGAACAGTGGCCAAGGGTCTACTACAGGAAAAAACAGATCGAGGGAATTGCACAATTGTGGACTCAGCATGCAATACAGAAGAAAGAGCTTTGGTTTTGTTTACCACTGCCCTCAAACTCGTTAACTTCTTGGGGGCCTTTCCCCAACCCTGGAAAACATCTCAGCCATATCCCATATCTTTGAGGGCATATCCAATTATGAGCAGAAGTCTCCCTTTTATGATTCTCCCTCCCTCCCTCCCTCCCTCCCTTCCTTCCTTCCTTCTCTCCCTCCCTCCCTCCCTTCCTCCCTCTGTCTCTTTTTTTCTTTATTTTTTATTACTGGAGACTGAACCTAGGAACATTCTACCTCCGAGCTACACCCCCAGCCCCTTTCATTTTTATTTTGAAACACGGTCTCGCTAAGTTGCAGAGGATCATTCTAATATCAACACACCCCTTCTAAATTTCAATTTCGCACGTGGATTCAATGCCCACCTTCTCTTCTCCCACCCTCTGTGGCTCGGGGGCATGCAGAAATCATGTTTCGGAGCCGGTCTTGCTCTTCTGGGGTGCTCTGCTCACATGGGCTGGTGCTCAGCGCTGACTCTGTGGTGTGCATTTGAGAGCAGAGTGTGGGTCTTTTGGCAGGTGGCCAGCGGGAGCTCTCTGGGGGGCCCCTGAGTCCCCAGCTTTGTGTAGCTGCCTGTTGGGGGCAATATCTTCTCTAGCTGGCCTCTCGTTGGCCTCCCAAGCTTCTTCCCCAAGGGTCACATGCCCAGGCCCCTAGTGCTGAAGGCTCTGAGACTGTACCGCTTAAATATACTAACTTTAAGATACACCAAGCCAGACGTGGTGGTGCACACCTGTCACCCCAGTACTTTGGAGGCTGAGACAGGAGAATCTCAGATAGCAACACAGTGAGGCTCTCAGCAACTAAGCAAGACCATGTTTCAAAACAAAATATAAAACAGGGATGGGGGTATAGCTCAGAGGTAGAATGTTCTTGGGTTCAAACCCCAGTAACAAACAAACAAAAAAAAATACACCAAACACTGGTGCCTTTTTTGTTCATATAACTAAAGAAAAACCTATGCTTTTCACCTGAAATTGAGGATACACACACATCTCCTTGCCTTTTGCTCTCCCTGTTTTCTCTGGCTCTCAGAATCTTCCAGGTCCTCAGTGGGTACCACTCATGAAAACCTTCAGACTCTCAGAGACTTAAGCAAGGACCTGGGGAACTTTCCCATGCATATGACCACACTCAAGTGGAAGGGAAGCAAACCTTGTGCTACAAATCAGGGAGCATCCAGCTAATGGGTACGGTGCGTATTGCCCGTCCTTCCACTCCTAGGAATCCATCTTAAGTAACATGAAATACAGGAAGCACACAACTCCCCTTCGTGTGTGTGTGTGTGTGTGTGTGTGTGTGTGTGTGTGTGTGTGTGTTACTACTGATTGAACCCTGGGGTGTTCTACCTCCAAGCTACCCCCAGACCTTTGTGTTTTTTATTTTGATACAGGATCTCGATAAGTTACTGAGGGCCTCATTAAGTTGCTGAGACTGGCTTCCAACCTGCCGTCCTTCTGTCTCAGCCTCCCAAGTGCTGGGATGTCAGGCATGTACCACTACACTCGGCTACTCAGCTCCCCATCTCCTGCCTCAGGATGTCTATTGAGATGATAACCCATGGTTAGCACACATCACTATTTCAATCAAATGCCCTCGAATCTCTAGTCCTCTCAACTTGTGGACCAGAAGTGGGTGACTATGAGGTGGTCACAAGACTAGAATCTGCCATCTTTCTTTCTTGTAAGTGATAAAAGAATGTGTCCAGCAATTCTTTTCATGAGCACAGGGATACTTAGGCAGCACCATCCTCCTCCCTCATCTAGTTAAACTCTTAGAACAATAACACCAACATGGTTTTCAACTCAAGGTTTAGATAAAGATACTTGACTGTATTCCATAAAATATTAGTTATGGGGAACATACCCTTTTGATCTATAAAAAGGTTACGCTCTCTTTCATATAATGAATGAGGCCAAGTTTTCAAGTTCAGTTTTTACAGAACTTCCTTATGCCGCCTGGAATCACTTAAACCCATGGGGAGGTGGGGGGCCCATACATTATAAATTAATATAATAAAATAACTTTGCTGCAGCTAAGTAAACTTTTCTTTTCTTACATTTCTCTTGGTGCTTTGTAACCATACGTAATAGTGAGGTTCAGAGTCATAAAAAAAAAAAAAAAACTCAAACCCATGCACACACGTCTTGGGGAGTTTTCCTTCAGGTCTTACCCCGCTACCCACCCTTCCCTGTACATAACTGTGAGATTGGCAATGAGGCCTTCATACACTTCATACATGAACTATTTCCTTCATCCATTCTTCTTACCTCCCTACTTCCCTCTCTGTCCCCCCTCCACTACTCTCCTGGTCTCTCTTCTCAACTACGCAAAGTCCCTTTTGTGTCCTGTTTTCCCTCGAGCTTCCACATAGGAGAAAAAACATGAAATACTCACTTTCTGAGACTGATTGATCTCCTTAAATATAATATGTTCTAGTTCCATCCATTTCCCTGCAAATGACATAACTGCTTTCTTCTTTATGGATAAGTAAAATTCCATTGAGTGTATACCACATCAAAATATACCACATTTCTGTCATCCATTCATCTGCTGATGGACACCTAGGTAGGCTCCATAATTTGGCTAATGTGAATTGTGCTGCTCTAAACGTGGGTTGCATGGATCACTATAGTTTTTCAACTTTAATTCTTTTGGAAAGATGCTGAAGAGTGGTCTAGCTGGGTCCTGTGTTGGCTAAGTTTGTAGTCTTTTGAGGAACCTTCATACTGACCTCCATAGTGGTTGCACTAATTTACAGTCTGTAAACATCTCCTTCAAAATGTGAAATCTAACTTATGATGAGACCTTTTAAATGAAAGTAAAAGTTCTGTTTGTTATGCAAAGCAAATTAGGGTTCTATCCTGAAGTAGCCAAGCCTACCCAGAGAAGACATAAATAAGGTCATTCAGTGAAGCATCTCTGATCTTAAGCCCCAACTCCATACATTTTTTCCTCTTGTAGGTAGCATGTCCTTGAAGACCTGATTCCTCTTAAGCCACTCTGACTTCTCTTTGAGTCTGTTGCCCTTGGTAATACCAGCACTGACCCTCCCAGTACCTTAAGAAAAACTTTCCTAAATAAAACAGGACCCATTCCCTCATAGTCACCGTGTGTCTCTCATTTGCAAAACAACCTTTAAACTTCTTCATAGAGGACAATAATACTTCTCATATCACTTTCCCAAAACCGCTGTGTCCCTGTGTCAACAGAACTACACCTGAGAGACTCTGATCCCAATGGACGGACACCTGAGCATGACATTTCACAGGGACTCTCAGAGACATATCTGGGGATCGAGGACCCTCGGATTCTAGCCAAGAACATGACAGCTTTGGGTCCTACCCTTTGTCTGTATCCCTAAGGCATGCTGCTTTGCTTCTTGATTTGACTTTAATCATCAAGTTTATTGATTATGCTGTAGGTGCAGTTGTCTTCCTTGCATAGGGCTACTTGTTTACTTTGAAGGTAAGAAACATGTGTTTTGGGTAGCCTGGGGGACTCCAGAGAAAACCATGGATTAGGTTTCCTTCATCGCTCAGATTCCCCAGCTGCAGACATAAGGGGAGATGCGCTAAAGAATGTAGCTAAATAAAGATGTACGTCTTGGTCCACATTCTCACTGCCATAATTCAAAAGCAATTGGCCATGCGACTTTGAAGAGGAGGATGTATTTGCTCACTATTTTTGGAGATTTCAGGCTCAGTACATGATAGGCCGGGTCTGAGGAACTCAGGGCATAGTGGTGGAAAGCAGAGAGAGGGAGAGAGCGAGGGCTCTTCTCTTACATCATGGAGGCCTGAAGAGAGAGAGAGAGAGAGAGAGAGGATTCAAGGACACAAGCACAGTCCCCAAGACCGCAGTCCCAGGGATCCACCTTCTCCAGCCACACCCCGTCTGCCTAGGTGACCACCCAGTCAATCTACTACAATGCATACACTGATGAGACTATGACCCTCATGGCTCCATTACATCAACTCTGAGCATGAAGGCATGAGCTCTTCAGGGGATATTCTGTATCTAAACATAACAATGTCATAACTTCATGTAAGGCTGCCATGGTCACTAGGGTTCTCCGCAGTGAAACGGGTTCTCTTACACCTGCATTCTTTCTGTCATCTGTAAACAGTGGGTTATCCAAGGATGGCCAGGAAGCAGGACATCATCGTGTTCTGAAAAAGAATGTAAAATGTTTGTATAGCTGCTGCAGAATCACTATACACAACTGGAATAATTCGGTGACTATTACTCATTGCATAATGTATTCCCTTACCAAGGTAAAAAAAATCACTGTCTCAAATTTCTGATTCTTGGTCTTGTTGTCACAACAAAACCCAACATACACCCAAACATCTAGGATCCTTCCTGAGCCTCTTCCATTCAGAAACTACCACAAAACTTACTTGGGGAATCATTTCTTGAATTAACAGGGTGTGTTGTGTGTGTGTGTGGTACTGGGGATAGAACCCAGGAGCACTCCACCACTGAGCCAAATCCTTGGCCTTTTATTTATTTGTTTATTTATTTAGTTAGTTAGTTATTTTTGTATTAGGGATTGAACCCAGTAGCATTCTACCTCCACTTTATACCCCCAGCCCTCTGAACCACATCCTTAGCCCTATGTATTTATTTATTTATTTACTTACTTGCTTACTTACTTACTTACTGATTTTTATAATTGGAAGTGAACACAGGAGCATTCTACCTCCAAGTTACACCTCCAGCCCTTTTTATTTTTTTCATTTTGGTGGTACTAGGGATTGAATCTAGGGACATTCTACCTCCGAGTTACAACCCCAGCCCTATTTTATTTTGTTTTTTTTTTAATTTGGAAACAAAGTCTCCTTAAATTGATGACAGCCTCATTAAGTTGCTGAGGTGGGATTTGAACCTGCAATCTTTCTGTCTCAGTTTCCCAAGTACTGGGATGACAGGAGTACACCATCGCTCCCCACTCATTTTTTTTTTTGAAACAACATTGCACTAAATGACTGCACACTGGCCTCAAACCTGTGATCCTTCTGTCTCAGCCTCACAAGTACTGGGATTACAGGCATGTGCCATCATGCCTGCTAATAGTTTATTATCATCATCATTACTATTATTATTATTATTATTATTATTATTATTATTATTCCATAGTAATTATACAGATTAGAGGGTTTCATTGTGGCATATTTATACATGCAAATAACTTAATTTGTTCAATTTCAATTCCCAGCAGGAATGTTTTTGAAATCTCGTACATGGACTGCTTCCTAATAGCGACCCAGATTCACAAAAGGAGACTGTGAAGCTTATTTTGAGAAAGTCTGGTAGAAAAATAAAAGATGACCTGCCAGAAGAAAATTTGCATGTGTTTCTGATTCTTGACAAGCAGTTATTACGTATTAAGCTCTATTTCTGCAAGGAAAGAAAGGTCACCAAAGACATCTAAATTCAGGAGACGTAAATGAGTCATTACAGATGAGCCAAAAGAAAACAGACATTTTCTCGGGAGGAAAAAATATTTCACTTCCAAGTAAAAAGTAATCTCCTCTTTCTGGAGAAGCAACAACAAAAATGTAGGCAGAAGAGCCAAACTACTGTCACCCACCTCATCTTGGAAAACGCTTCCCGGGACAGTTCGTGGAGCCGCCACCCGGCACAGAGCTCCGGACGCTGCTCCCCAGAAGGGAGGACTTGGCGCCTCCTCAATACAGTCCCTTCAGAGTTCCCATAAGTCAAACCAGATTCGCCAAGACCGTGACCTGGGAGAGGCCCCGTTCCAGCACAGCCCAGTGCACATGTGTCTTACAGAATTGAACCCCCGCTCCTTGAACGCATTCTTAAGTGGAGATACAAATGGAGACAGAAGTCACTGAATCGTCCCGATGGCCAACCTGCCGGCTTTCACTGTTGCCAGGAAAGGTGGGTTAGGCAAATCTCCTGGTCATTTTTTCTTTTTCTGGGAGCAGTGTGTGTGTGTGTGTGTGTGTGTGTGTGTGTGTGTGTGTGTGTGTCTTGTTCCAAATTGACTGCTTAGGAGAAGTAAATGTCCTTTGGACAGGAATGTTTTCTTTTTTTTTTTTTTTTTTTTTTCTTGCCTGTCAACCTAAAACATGAATAGAAGAAAATTACCACCACGCACATTCTTTGCTTTTTCTTTCCATTTTCCTATTCAGGTGTGTTCTGGCACCAATAAAGTGTTCTCTCTCTCTCTCTCTCTTTTCCCTTCCTTACTGTGGAAAGTTCCCATTCTGGGCATCCCTCCTCACCCAACAGTGATCCTTTGTGCCTTCATCCCGTTTGAAGATCCTGGCACACAAACAACCTCGCCTATTCAGACCTCCCTGAGCAAGGCCAAGGCCAAGATGGATGGCTTCCGCCTGGCCATGCTCATGCAAATGCATTTGGCCAACTTCAGAGGTGGAGACAGTTATCACGACAACCTGTTCCCGATCAGTCCGACCTTCTGTCTTCCGTTCTTGCTCACATAGCTGCCCCTTGGTTTCCACTCAGCCATCCCCATGGGTTTTTAATAGAGTGACATGTCTTAGGCCCAGCTGGATGTCTTCCAGTGGGCCAAAGATGGCGGCACCTGCCCAGATGGCCGTGGTGGTGACTGCCAAGCCTAAGAGAATTCTTTACGTCGACTCCCGAGCTGCCCCGCCAGCAACTTCAGACTAGCATCCTCTTGGAAAGGAAACTCTAGAACTCTATACTTTCCCCGGCCAGACCATTTGAATGGGCTCTGTGTTCCCAGAGGTGGAAGTTGCTCAGGCACTCTTTCTGTGAGACGGAAGAGGCAGTGATGGAGAAGAGCCCCTTTCAGTGGCCAAGGTCCCTGGAAGGTTATGCACAGAAATACTTGAAAGGTGTGTGGGTGTGCCCGGAAACCATGTCCTGCAGGACAGATGAGAACTGGGCCAGGGTGGGCCAGGGAAAGCATTTGGGTGCATGCCATAGATGGAGGTAGCTTTGTGGAAGGTTCAGGGTGCCCACGCAGGACTGTCATTGGGGGGGAGGGTCTTATTTGGGACACAAATGTAACCACACTGTGGAAGGGTGAATGACTCTAATAGCAGGTGCCTCTGGGTGGTTTTTATGCAAGTCTGTTTTTGCAAAAGAACCAGTCAGACAGCTCACCATTTTGCACAGTTGAAAAATTCCGTATAAACTGAAAGTTAAGAAAATCTTGTTTGTCAACAGCCAGGGAGGAGAGAAACTTCTCATCAGAAATTCCAAACTGGGGGCTCTCGATTCTCTGTCCAGGTTTAATGATTTGTGCCCACTAAAGTCTCAGCCACCAAAAGAGTCTTCTACATTTGTTATGTTGATGTAGGCTCCATCTGTCCTCTGTAGTGGCGGAAGCCAGCTGACGCAAAAGCAAACTCTATCAGGAATCCAAATGTGGAGGGCAGCATGTTCTTCCTCATTTTCTACTGGTCGGTTTCACTATCCCCTGTCATAACTAGACCGTCCTCATGCATCATGACCTCAGGACCTGGAGATGTTTGAGAAAAGGAGGGGGAAAAGCATGCCTGTCTCTTCTTTGCAAGCAGAACCTCAGACATAATGGATTTGCTGGAATCCTTCTAAGCCCCTCTTGTGTGTGACTCCAAGGAAACATTCCAGCCCTTTCTCATCATTAGTGATGTTTGCAAACTCAGTTTGTTTGAACCCCTGGGTCCCCAGGCTTACTTCCTTTGTTACCACCATGACTCATTAGCTAAGTTTAGATGCAAAGGAAACCAAAGTTTCCCAACCTAATGTTGGAGACGGG
>PVLC010047710.1:0-10994 GCA_004027655.1 Graphiurus murinus
AGACTCTATAGACTTGGCAAATGGCAAGTGTAAAGATGGGGCCTGTAGAAATGATGTCCTAAAAGGAAGATGGATGAAGGGAGGATGAATGTTTTGCATAGGAACAAAGAAAGTAATGTGGTTGGGGCAGTTCCAGCCCAATTGCAGAACCAAGGGAAAAAGAGTCTGTGATGGTGGCCAAGATTATGACAGTACTCGAAGCAGTGATTGAAGAGGACATGACAACCTTTCCTGATGGTAGTTGATTTGAGTGTTTACATAATGCTGGCTTTGGTGGGAAAAAAAGGGGGTCATGGAGTCTTCCCTCAGATTTCAAAGGAAGATCCAAGAAGCCAGATGATGTGTGGCAGGGTCAGAATCCATGCAAGTAGGCCCCAAATGTACAATTTGTAAAGCTATGAGGATGAAGCCAATATGTAGAGCTTGCAGGTTTTCTCAAGGAAAAAAAACCAGAGATTTAGAAATGCCAGAAACATGGAATGACCACGTGTAAAAGCTGCAAGCTGCTAACCATGGAGCCACACTGGAAAAGACAGTACACTGTCCAATGCAATCAAACAGGACACACAGTCAAGGCTGTTAAAATCCATTGAAGATAGTATTTTTCCACCATGTGCCCCAGATGTTAGAAAGGGATCTGAAGAAGTAAATGCTTGCTCTGCTGCATTTTTTTTTTCAGTACTGGAGATTGAACCCAGAGGCATTCCATATCCGAGCTACATCCCCAGCCCTATTTTTCTTCATTTTGAAACAAGATCTGTTCTATAAATTTTTTGGTTGATTTTGTTGGGTCTTCTAAGTATAGTATCATGTCATCTGCAAAAAGGGATAGTTTTAGTTCTTTTTTTTTTAATAATAATTCGTGCTTTGTATTTATACATTTTTGTTAGGTACAAATTGATAAAGACAAATGTGCCACATTTCTCATCTGACCCTATCTCCAATTCCCACCCTGCTCCCTCGCCCTCCCTCCCTCTCAAGTTCAGTTCAGTGAGTGATCTTGATATAATTGTGTAAGTACATCATGTGCCTTAGTATGCTCTCCCCCCCCACCCCCCGTCCATTCCCTTCGGTTAATTCTACTTCTTTGTTTATTGAGGGTCTCTACTTTTTCATCTGGGGACCCTCTTATGTCCCATCTACTCCCTAACATCTGCATATTAGGGAGAACAGATGTTTCTTTACTCTTTGTGACTGCCTAATCTCACTTAACATAATGTTTTCCAGTTGCATCCATTTCCCTGCAAAGAACATGATTTTCTTCTTCTTTATGGCTGAGTAAAATTCCATTGTGTATATATCCCATAGTTTTGTAATCCATTCATCTGTGGATGGACATCTTGGCTGCTTCCATATTTTGGCTATTGTGAATTGAGCCGCTATAAACAGAGATACACATGCATCGGTCTGATAGTTTGGTTTCCATTCTTTTGGGTATATACCCAGTAGTGGAATTGCTGCGTCATATGGTAGGTTCATTCCCATTAGTCTGAGGATCCTCCATACTGTTTTCCACAGTGGTTGCACAAGTTTGCACTCCCACCAACAATGTATTAGGGTTCCCACTTCTCTACATCCTCGCCAGCAGGTGTTGTTGTTTGTGTTTTTGAGGCAATATACAATAGGCCCACAGCCAGCATCATATTAAATGGAGAAAAACTGCAAGAGTTCCCACTAAAGACAGGAACAAGACAAGGATGTCCATTATCACCTCTTCTGTTTAATATAGTACTCGAGACTCTAGCCAGAGCAATAAGGCAAGAGAAGGAAATCAAAGGGGTAAAAATAGGGAAAGAAGAACTAAACTATCACTTTTTGCAGATGAGATGATACTATACTTAGAAGACCCAACAAACTCAACCAAAAAACTCATAGAACTGATCAACAAATTCAGTAAGGTGTCCAGATACAAAATCAATCTTAAAAAATCAGAAGCCTTTCTATATACCAACCATAAATCCATTGAAAAAGAAATCCAGAAAGCAATTCCACTCACAATAGCACCCCAAAAAATAAAATACTTAGGGATAAACCTAACCAAGGAGATTAAAGACCTCTATAAGAAAAATTACAGAAAGCTGAAGAAGGAAATCGATGAAGACCTTAGTAGATGGAAGGATCTACCATGCTCTTGGATAGGTAGAATAAATATCATCAAAATGGCCATCCTCCCAAAACTGATCTACAAATTCAATGCAATACCCATGAAATTGCCAAGGATGCTCCTCACAGACATAGTTTTAGTTCTTTTTTTCCTATATTAACCCCTTTGATTTCCTCTTCTTGTCTTATTGCTTTGGCTAGAGTCTTAAGTACTATACTGAACAAAAGAGGTGACAATGGACATCCTTGTTTTGTTCTTGTTTTTAGTGGGAATTCTTGCAGTTTTTCTCCATTTAATATGATGTTAGCTGTGGGCCTATTGTATATTGCCTTTATGATGTTGAGATATGTTCCTTCTATTCCAATTCTCTGAAGTGCTTTTACCATGAATGGGTGTTGGATCTTGTCAGATGTTTTGATAAGAAAATAAATAAGTCAGTAAATAAACAAATAGACAAGCATCACAGGAAACAAATAAGAACAAGATATCTAAAGCTCCCTCATTTCATAGAGAGAAAGTAAATTTCTAGGAACTAGTATAGGGCATGCTTCTTTATCTCTATGTTAAATAATACTAAAAATAAATGAAGTAGGTATTTGATCCAAGAAATATTTGATCCTGGAGGACAAGAATATGATTTCACAAAAACATCCAGTGCCTACACCTTGTCCTTAAACACTTCAATAGCCTCACCTTACTGTAATAAAAATTCTATATAAGCCCAACCACTTTATCATCCAGAAAGACTGCTTTTAAAAACCCAGTCTGTAAACTAGGATCTTATAAATATCTGTGTAAGAATTTTCTCTAACAGAGGAAATATTAGGGTTTTGTGTTCTTTTGTTTTGACATAGTTATAATCAGTTTGCTTATTAAGAACTTATTTTTCGAGGCTGGGACAAGAGGTTCACCAGTTCAAAGCCAGCCTCAGCAATTAGTGAAACCCTATTTCAAAGTAAAAAAATAAAATAAAATAAAAAAATAAAAAGGGCTAGGGGTGTAGCTGAGAGGTAGAATATCTCTGGCTTTAATCCCAATACCAAAAATGAACAACAACAACAAAAAAAACTCAAAAACAACTTATTTTTCTTCAAATAGAGCATCAACAATAAACATATTTCACCAAATATAATTACAAATACATGAAAACTCAATGAATGAATTGCTCAGAGAATCAAATTCAGATGAAAACATTCATTTTTGCCATTCTTTTGCATATTTTAATGTTATGACATGTTTCAACTATGTATGTTATATAGAAAATGTTATACATTAGTAGAAATAAAAGTTACTTGGTTTTTGGTATGGATTACTCCATAAATAATTTTAGTATAGATATAAAATTGTATTATATAATTGAAATTGCAAGTATTCATTATTTAATTTTTTCTATATATTTCATTTTTTCTTGTATCAGAAAAAATTTCAAGTGCATTGAATAAACACAACAAATATGATGATATCTGTTTAGAACTTATACTAAAGCTTTCCCTTTAGAATATTATGTTAAAATTGAAAAATAACATGAACATGCAGAATAAGAAATGGAAGCATAATTAAGTTTATAATGGTATGTTATAGTCTATAAATTTACATTTCAAATAATATTGCTTCCAGATCCTGTGGGTTGAGAAATAGGTAGATTTTGGAGAGAAATTAAAAATATTAAAGGAAAAAAATGAGGATTGTCTTATAAATGTAGTGACCTATAATAATTGTAGAAAAATATTTGTTAGAAAAATATATATCTTTAGTGCATGTATGCCTCTACCAGCTTGTACCTCACAAATATATATGATTACATGCACCAATAAAATTTTTACAAAAGAAATATGTCTCACTTATAAAAATAAAATCTTTGATAAGATGTTTTATAACCAATTTGATAAGTAGAAGGGGAAAAACTACTATATATGGTAACAAAATATAAACAAACATTTTAGAAATCTTGCCATATATTTATCTCTCTATCTTTCTCTCTCCATATATATAAAGATCATACATATCTATATATCTATATCTATCTATCTATATATAATCTTTCTAGAACTTTTGCTAAGGCTTGCCCTATGCATAAGTTATATGTCTTATTCATACATGTATATAAATAAATTAACTATTTCCAGTGTTCTCATTTACTTATAGTCAAATATTAGGATAAATAAAATATTCATTGAAGGAAATCTTTCTGTAGGCAACATGTATATTTATTAACAATTACTGTCAGATAGGCAGTCATTGCAAATATGTTCCATCTCCGTGTAGTTTTGTAAGGTTTTCTTTATGACTAAGTAATGATTGAAGAGTTATAGGATAACCCTTAGCTGTAGTACAGAACATAGCAAAGAAATATTTGAGAAGATCTTGTGTATAACCTTCAGAACTTAGTAATTAAAAATTAGAACAATCTAGCCATTTATAGAAATTTTGATAGTGATTGGTTTTAAGAATTCTATTTATTAGAAATGCTCCGAACTTTGCATTAGAATATGTTCTTTGCAATTATGTACTTGAAAGCATTACTATTCTCTTTTAACATACTCTTCTTAAAGTTCTACTTTTTCAGTTTGGTTAGGAAAAATATTAAAAAGAAATGCTTTTGTTAAATCAATATTTATTGTACATGACCATTGTATTTATTATAATACAAAGAACTATATGATTCCACAAAGACATTCCTTGAATGGAAATTTTCTAAGAATATTGACCTGATTTTATTTCAAATAGTTGCAATAAATTAGGATTTATGAATTGCTACAGAAAGATGAAATATATTATTAAAAATCTATATTTTATATTATTTATGTAACTTCTAAATAGGAAAATAGAATGAAATTTCACATCATTCAAAAAGTTGCCTCCTTTGTTAATAAGTTATCTAGTATGCAAAAGTACCCTATTTGTCTAAACTACTTATGAGTTACTGCACTATCTTTTGTGTATAGATACTATTTTAACATTACAATTAATCATTTTACATGCTATAATAAACAAACAAAATTAAATTTCTGAATTTATTTTTGTTGTATGAATTCCTCTTATTAGATAAAAGGTATGCTCTATAATGTATGGCAAAGTTCAAAACATTTTAATGCTCTGCAGATATTTGAATGATGGACAGCCTTCCAAAACTAGCATAAAATAACATAATTAAGTATGTATAAACTATAGCAAAACACATATATTACTGGTAGCTAGATATATGAAAATATATCTATATATTAAACTATTTCTTAAAAGCAACACCACATTAATGAAAGCATAATTTTAAAGTAAAGTAACAGGATCTATACAAAGCACAGTAATCACATGTATACCTTTCATCTCACCATGGAGATCCATAAAAAAAATGAAATGTAATAAACACTTCGATAAAAATAAATTTAAACTTATCACAGGCCAAAGAAAGTATTAATCTTCTAACATTATATCCTTGGGCTATCACAGTTATGAAAACATTTTCATTTTCACAACAAAGTGACAAAACTTCATACACTTTATATTATTTCATAATATCTCAAACTTCTATTTTTCTACTGAGTCTATGTTAAAAAAAAATAAACTCACAGAATTAGAATCTATAAAATAAAATTGATTCATATTAGAAGTGATTGAATCTCCTTAGAGAACAAATGAGTCTCATAGTCTTTCAAGTTTTCTACCTGACTAAAATGATAAGGTGGAAGATAACAATATTATCATGTCCCATAAGCTGTAGAAAAAGTATTTTTACTCCAATGTCTTATACAAATAAGATATTTTCAAGTATTTTTTAATTTATTTTTTATATTTTATATTTTTTATTTTTTACATTAATTGGCACATTGTAGTCATACATATTTGTTAGGTACAAGCTGATAAAGGCATATATGCACACATTTCTCACTTAACCTCTTCCTATTCCCACTCTACTTCCTCACCCTAACTCCTTCTCAAGTTCAGTTTAGTGAATGACTTTGATGTATTTGTGAAAGTACATCATGTGCATTAGGGTGCCTCCCGCCCTGTCCATCTCCTTCAGTTAAGTCAAATTCTTTATCAGGGTTGCTCCTTTTTCATCTGGAGTCCCTTTTATACCCCATCTTCTCCCTAACATCCACATCTTAGGGAGAACATATGCTTTTTTACTCTTTGTGACTGACTAATCTCACTTAACATAATGTTTTCCAGTTGCATCCATTTCCCTGCAAATAACATGATTTTGTTCTTCTTTATGGCTGAGTAAAATTCCATCGGGCACATATCTCATAGTTTTATAATCCATTCATCTGTTGATGGACATCTTGGCTGTTTCCATAGTTTGGCAATTGTGAATTGTGCAGCTCTAAACATAGATACACATGTGTCAGTCTGATAATTTGGTTTCCATTCTTTTGGGTGGATACCCAGAAGTGGTATTGCTGGATCATATGGCAGATTCATTCCCATTAGTCTGAGGATCCTCCATACTGTTTTCCAAAGTGATTGCACTAATTTGCAATCCCACCAACAGTGTATTAGGGTTCCCATTTTTCCACACCCTTGCCAGCATTTGTTGTTCAAGTATTTTTATTATGACGTCCATAAGATGTTACACATAGAAAAAATGATCACATTTAGTACTAAGCAAACTTTAAGACTTTAACAGTGAATGTAAGGTGCTGTGAAAACAGAGTTCAGTTATTACATAACTTTATAGCAACACAATAGAAGTTCATGGGTATCACTGTCTAGTTTCATGAGGGAAAAAAAATTCTCATGTCTGGAGAGGTGTTCTATATATTTTCCCTCTTTCACACTTTGTCTGTGTTCAAAGACATAGAGCTGCAAACCAGATAGTAATACTAAAATCTTGGAAATGTTAGTTTGTTCATCAATGCTCAGAGCATTTCATAAACAACTCTTCCATTATCTTCTGTGATTGGAACAGCTACACTTCCACAAGAAAAAGTAGCTCCACATAGCTAGAAATCATCACCCTGGATCAGAAAGGTCCTGATACTACATTCAAAGTTCTACTAGCTTCCATTGAGCAACAACAACAACAACAAAAAAATTGGCAAAAAATAGAATCATGAAATTTTAAGAGACTGAAATGTGTCCTAGAACATTCTCGTAACATAATTACTATTTTGCCTAGATTACTTAAAAGTCTTAGTTATATTTTAATATAAATTAGAAAAGTAGACACAATAGAGATTTCCAGATTCCTGGAAAACAGGAACTGGATTATAAAGCTTGTCTCAGTTACATCTGAATGACTTCTTCTGAGGCAGTTGAGGAAACAAGAAGAAAACATATATGAAACAAGCTGGTTCATTAATTTAATTTTAAATATAGAAATATTTTACTGCCTTCAAATGAAGAACAATAGAGCAAGTTGACAGTACAAATAGGGAAGAATGATGGCATAATTAAGACAAGTAGAGCTCATAAAAATTATTAGTAACACGTGAAATGGGTTTTGTGTTGCTATCATTTGTGATCAACCTTTTTTTTTTACTTATCATAGATTTACTATTCTTTAGTTTGAAAGCTCAGAAATTCTCAAGCTGAAGTAAATTATTCTGTATTTGGTATGAATTACTGCCATTCATAATAACTTTATTGCATCCTGAATAAGTATTGGAACTTTCATTTATTCAGAAAAATTCAGTGAATGCGTACTTTTGTTCAAGACACTAAAATAGGTCCTGAATACCACCAGTGTTGCTTGCCACCAGTTGTTTAAGTCTACTCTACTCCCATCTTCCTAGAATATCTCCCTTAATTTATTCATGTTTAGGATATGTTTAAAAGCATTCATTAGTTTCATATTATTTTTAAGACATTAATTCAATATTTTCAATTAATGTATTAGTCACAGTTTTGTTGTTATTGTTGTTGTTGATGTTGCAGTGACCAAAATATACCTGACAAGAATAATTTGGAGGAGGAAAGATTTATTTGACTCAAGGTTTCAGAGGTTCAGTCCATGGTTCGCTGGGTCCAAGGCAGAAACATTATGGTGGTATGTGATGTGGTAGGATATGATGAAGGAAAATGTTCAGGGCAACCAGAAAGGAGGAGAAAGAGAGAGAGAGAGAGAGAGAGAGAGAGAGAGAGAGAGAGAGAGAGAGAGAGAGAGAGAGAGAGAATTGAAGCCAGGGACAGATATATTCTTCAAGGCCGCACTCCCAACATTTCTGCACTGGGGAATATGTTTTCAGCACGTGAACCTTTGGAGAGACATTCCAAACTCAATCCATAGCCACTATTATGACAAATGTTCTCTATTACAACTCTATTTTATCTAAGCATCTACTTTCCCTAGAGCCCTAATGTACATTATTCTCCATAATATATTTTAGCTTTCCTGATCTCTTTCTTCTCACTAGAAAAAATTTTGCTATTTTTTAGTCCAAATCCTTATTCTGACACTCTCTTTGTCTATTTCTCTTTCATTATGTAAATAATGCCTTTTTCCCATGAGGCTTCTGTTAAAATATGAACCAATCTTCAAAGTCCAGTTTAAGATCCTATTATATTCACAAATACTGATTTAATTGCTCAGATCACAGTAAAAAATTTTGCTTTTATCAGTCATCTGAGACATTAATTAGTTATCATGAATGTAGTCTCTTACAGGCTTTATATATATGTTATAAAATTTTAGGAGATTATAAACAAACTTCTGGCAGTTTTTTTGTTATCATTGACAGCAATATAAGCTCTAAGATTCACTCAAAAACTATTTAAATGGTGATCATTTGCCATCTTTAGTGTACCTATTAATTTATTTTAAATAATTAATTCCATATTTATTTCTTAAAATATATAGTATATCAATAGCTCATCCCAGATTCAATGAAAATATTGTCATAATAAGTATTTATGGTCTTTCAGAAACATCTTTGCTTATCTATCAACCATCTTTATTTTTTAAATAATTTTAAAAAATCACAGATGGTTGATAGCAAATTTATTTCTAGCCATAGCTAATAGCATATAGCTATTAGAGAAGATATTTTTATTTTTGTATATCACTGGAAGGTGATTTGACCCTTAAGTAGGAAGCATTAAACCTGTATGCTCCACTGACATTTGAAACACACAATTGAAGTCTGAACTCTTCCTTTCATATCAACATTCTCTACTCTAATCCTGATTTACACTGCTAGAGTAAGTTATGTGCATTTGAATTGCTTCAATTATTTTTGAAAATGTGGCATACGGATAAATAAGTATTTCCCAAGCTTGATTTTCTTCATGAGATCCATGATCCTTTGATAACTTTATTTGACAAAATTCTTTATTTCCTTGTATAACCTAACAAAGAGTTATCAAATGTTGTTGGTTATTATAATACTGCCTAACAATCTCAAATCCACTATTTCCTTTTCATTCCAAAAGCAATTTCACTGGTCAAAATTCTTATTACAACTTTCCTGAATTTTTAAAAACATGAACTGAATTTTATCTGTGGTGCAAGAAATTTTGTGTACACAGAATACAGAATATTTGCACATATTATCCTAAAACATAAAAAATTTTCACTCACTGTCTTACTATCTTAATTTCCTGTGCTACTATTGAAAGTATTTCCTGATGAAACTTCAAACTTCTATTTTGGGCTCATTTCTCATTATATCTCTAGATCATCCTTTTATTTTGATAAGATTATTGTATTTATTATCCCCTCCATGGATAATTTCTTTGTGTTTTTATGTGATTTTTCCTCTTTTGAATTAATTGACTCCTATTTGAATATGCTTGTTTTACCTTATGTTTTTAAAGCACTTCTGAAGGTTTATAGTCCATTTTCTTTTTATTTATAATTGAGTCTCCTTAAAATAAGACTTATCTTCTATAATGTTTAATTCAACATTTAATATTATATTGTTTACACTTAGCAGTCACCAATAAAAGATATATAAATGAGTACATACATAATATTTTTGATCTTATATGTAGCTGTCTCTTGTTAAATACTGAATGCACATATTTGAATTTTAAGAATGAAATGTGAGGAAAATATCTTTATTACATTGTCTTAATTGTAATCTTCATTTTCAAGTGGACAATTAGAATAGAATGCATTTCAAAATGTGCAGATTCATCATGAAGGAACATACTTGTGCTCATGCTTCCTTTGGCTTTTTCCATAAAAAATTTTCTGATTGGCAACACAGGTTATAAAAATCATAAGCCATCTTTACAGACTCAGTGAGGAGTCCAACACAGACTCAAATTCAAAAGAATGTTAAGTTGTAAATTTGTGGGTTTTGAGGTCCATCAAAGACTTAGCAAAGTGACATATGCACTCTCTGTAGCCTTGGATTACCTGAAGACATTCTTGACCTTTGCAATGTGTGAAGTAGTAGTTTTCAACATGTTAAATATGCATTGGGGTATTATTTCTCCTATAGCCTGCGTAAAAAAAGCAATATCTAAATTTCACTATTTTCAGATACAATAAACCTGGGAGGATTAATAGTGTTTGATATATATTTTGATACATCAACAAAAATTATCTTTTCTTGGAATAAAATTGATAGATATGTGCATATACCTAGCTGCTTCTTTATTCAGAATGCCCTTTCTTTTCTAAAAATGTCTAGCATGATCTTATGTACTTAGTGTCTAGTATAGACCTTCCCAGGCCTGGAAAAGCTTCCAGATTATAATTTATACCTAGTCAGGGATGATGGATCACACCTGTCATCTCAGTACTTGGTACTGAGACAGGGAAATCACAGGTTTGAGGTAAATCTCAACAAGTAGTGAGACTCTCATCAACCTAGTGAGACCCTATTTCCAAATAAAAATAAAATAGGGCTGGGAATGTAGATTGGCAGCAGATGTCTCTTGGTTCAATCCCCAGTAGCACACATACAAACACACAAAAATTACACTTAACTTTGAAAAATAC